>JAJJMC010007139.1:3103589-3115185 GCA_023531435.1 Papaver californicum | reverse complement strand
AAACAAGAAAATCTTCAGTCTACTCTTCTATTCTTGCTCACGTGAACGAACACAAACTCAAGCTAAAGTCTCGTGTTCTTCCAACAAAGTTAACAGACCATTCATCCACGTCAGCTAGTATGCCATGTACTTCGTCCAACCCTCTTCTGCCACGTGCTTCTACTACTCCTCAAAGCCAACAGACCCACCTTCTTTTCTATCATTCACGTGAAACTAAATCTTTTCACATCTGCAGACGTCAACTTCCTTCTCACTCCCAGTTCTGACTGAACTCTAACATATTCTGACCACCACCTTTTGCTCTCACCCTTCTTTCTTTCTTTCTCTGATCAAGTATAGTCCGGGACCATAAGAGAATGACTAAGTAGGTCCATTTAGCCAAATTTATTTGTAACATCGGGAATTATGTGAATAGCCTATAAAAGCACAAAAGCAACGTATTAGCATAAAAATGAGCACTAACAAATGTAGATTAAACACTAAAAATGTATGAATTAAGCGCCTATCAAATACCCTTAAACCTATATTTTGCTAGTCATCGAGCAAAACTAATCTAAAAATAAAATAGAATCCTAACTCACTTTCGCAGAAATCTCGACTACATTTAGCATATGTAATAAGCCTTTAAAACCCCTAAGTGGCCTTAGCGGACGAGTTTTGTATCATGAGGGTTTACAAGAGATATACCCACAAAACCTTTTACACCAAATTTCAGCTACATGTGAACGATTGAGGATAAACACTAAACAAGCTACTTAGTTGGCATACTAAATTCTCCGTCTATAAGAATCATTACCCTATATGAATCCAATTGTTGTACACGAATTTGCACTCAGCGTACTAAAATTCATATAAGAATGCAAAACTCTACTCAAATAATCAACAAACGTTCCAAAATTGGATGGAAATTATCAACATTTACATTGCTCAGAATCAATCAAATTCAAACACAAGGATAGATTAGAAGTGATGAATGGTGCATATGTTGACTAAGGTGAACGATGTTTCCCAAAATATTAGTATAAAGTCCGGCTCGGATGCTCCTATTATTATTATTATTATTTATATACATAATTTTCTTTTCTTTTTTTTTTCTCTTTTTTTTTCATCTTTTTTTACGACTACATGACTAGATCTTTTGAATCTAAGTGCATGCTCCTTTTCAGCAGATTACATGATAGTTTCCATGGATCCTGCATTCCACGCTTTCTTAGGCAACAGAGACAGAGAGAACACACACATATTTCTATCAAAGTGTCAAAAAAAATTTCAACAAAATTAAAATTCTAACGCATCCGAGCTACGACCTTATGGCAATACTAGGGACCCACCAATTCACTTAGAGAAACATAAAAAAAAAGTGATATGTTATGATGATTCCGAGATATGCTTGTTCAATGATTATCATGTTATTTCTAACACCTGAGTGCATCCAGATATGAATGGACCATTTAGATGGGCACACCAATTCCTATAGATAAGAGTTATGTTTCCATCTACCTAGAATGGTTAGCGTCATCCTGAATTGTCCACAAGTTTCTAAATTTTGGAGTTTCTTATTGGCATCAATTTTCTGAAACTCTACCCCCAAACCTAAATCTAACATTGTCCTCAATGTTTCAAACTGTGCAACCTAGAATGGGCGTGCAATATAAATATAAATAAGAGAGACAAATTTAAATCAAAAAGAAGAGATTGGAAGATTTTACCTGATTGACGCAAGAAAAGCAGTATTCTCTGTAACACATATCAAACGATAGTAATGACAAAGAACACATAAAATAAAATAAAAACAAAAACAAAAATCCTAAAAATAAAATAAAAACAAGAAAATAAGCATCTACCTACTGGAATGTACAAAAAGGATCCCCATACAATAACAACCTGAAAATTTGGGGATCAACCCAAAATAAAATATTTACAAATGACAACTTCACACTTATGTTATGGTAACAAAGAGACACTGAAACTATCAAAAATAGAGGATTACCTCATACCAAGTTTTTACTACACTTGGAAGTGCGTAAAGAACAAAATATGGGGATAATATTGGGATTGGGGAAATATCAATTAATTCATGCACAATGTCAGGAACAGGAAAGTCCTCTGGGTATTTGGATGCAAAGTGATCCAACAAAACTTAAGAAGCACACAATTCTAACCCTAAATTAGGTAACTTTTGGAAGTCTAGGGGTCTAGAAACAACCTCTAAGTCGGGTGAATGATCTTGTGAGATAGATTCATCTATGGAATCAGGAAAATCATCTACACAATCATCCACAGGGTCATCTATATATTCTGTATGGAACAGAGAGTCACTATAAGACTGATCATCATCAACAAATAATCTTTGGCATTCCAGAACTCTCAATCTTTGTTCCAAACTAAGCGGTCTGTGTTTATAATACTTCTCATATATCATTAGAGGTGATTCTTCACTTACCATAGGTGAAGCAAGAACTTCCTTATGACGTGACCAATTCATATATTCCCGAAGTGTCGTCTTAGATGACGTCTCCTGACAAGGAGTCATCATCCTCAGAAAAGTACCTGAAAAGAAATAATAAAACAAAAAACAAGTCAAATAGAACTAAAATCCTAAAAGAAAAATAAAAACATAGAAATATATACAAAATAAATAAAAGCCTAAACTATGATTAGAAAATCAAAAGTACTAATTACAATATTTCACAACCGCTCTCCGGCAGCGGCGCCAAAAATTGTTAGGATTCTGAGAAGCCTATATATAATAACCGCAATCGCACGACGTCTAACTAAGACAACGGAAAATACGGGTCGAACCCACAGGGAGCGGGCAAATACTGCAATCAATATCTCAATTAAACTAATCAGAAATAAAATCTTTTGGATTTTTAGAATTATGAATGAAATAATTAAAAAAATTAAACTAATAAAACAACTAAGCAGAGAGAGTCGGTAACCAGGGTTTTTAGTATCCACCATTATTTCTATTTAATTACTGAAGTGAAACATAACTCCTGAATATTTATTTATTATTCGTTCTATCGACATCACCTATTATGTGTTTTAAAGTCGCAAATGTCACTGGGATGCCAGAAGCATGGCGCATCAAAACTCTCAGTCTCAGTATACACCATCAAATTGCGTTAGCGAGAAAATTATACGAAACTAATTATAGGTTCACAAATAATACCTGGTTATTCTAAGCATACCCCATCAAAGGATTTAACCCAAGCATGAAATATCAAATAAGTAGAAAAATATATTTGCGATCCTATTAATTATGCGTAAAGGTTATTGTATTGTACATAACCGGTTAAGCAACAACTAATGTTATCATTAAATCAATAAATCAAAATAAGGAATTAATCTATTCAAAATCATAATATTCTTTTTCTTAATAAATCAATTCAAAATAGCCTATTACTCAAAGTGGTTTCAAACACAAAACCCTAGCTACAGATCAATTAGCAAGACATGGTAGTGAGTTTCTCAAAACACATAAAAAGAATTAAGAAAAGTAGAGACTAGAGAGATTAAAACATTTTTATCTTGATCTGTAATTACTTGCCGTCAACACCTCTTCCTGATGCTAAGAGAAGCTCCTCTGTACTCTCCGTTCAATCCCCTCTTTTCTGCCTCCAGTCGTCAGAAAAAAACTAAGTCTAAATAAGCCACTTTCTCAATTTTTTCTCCCACCGAACCCTCTCTCCATCTCAATCACTCTCCTTCTTACACTTTTCTTCTCTCACGTCGCTCTCTCCCCTCTCTCTCCATCTTTTTTTTTTTTCCCTCTCACGTCTCAATCTTCCCTCTCTTTCCACCTTTCTTTTCTCTCTCCCTTTTATCTTTCGTCAACCTCCCCCTCTTTCACCTCTAACCCTCCAACATTCACTGACTTTTCAGCCGTCCTCTCACCTCTAACCCTCCAACTTTCACTGACTTTTCAGCCGTCCTCTTACCTCTAACCCTCCAATCAGTCTCTCTAGTCTGACGGCCTGGTTCTTCTTTTATACTTTCTTTTCTCAATTTTTGTTTGACCCCCACGTGCTAACCATGGTCACGTCAACTAATCTATCTTCCAAGTCCCACTAAAAAGAAGTCAGACCCTGTTCCATTTCTCTTTCTTTACTCAGCAGAATCTAGGATAGATCCCACCTTCTGTACTTCCTCTCTTGGATCACGTGCCATCTTTCTCTTCCTTTCTCACGCTCAGCCAACAGAAACAAGAAAATCTTCAGTCTACTCTTTTATTCTTTCTTACGTGAACTAACACAAACTCAAGTTAAAGTCTCGTGTTCTTCCAACAAAGTTAACAAACCATTCATTCACGTTAGCTAGTATGCCATGTACTCCGTCCAACCCTCTTCTACCACGTGCTTCTACTACTCCTCAAAGCCAACAGTCCCACCTTCTTTTCTATCATTCACGTGAAACTAAATCTTTTCACATCTACAGACGTCAACTCCCTTCTCACTCCCAGTTATGACTGAACTCTAACCTATTCTGACCACCACCTTTTACTCTCGCCCTTCTTTTTTTCTTTCTCTGACCAAGTATAGTCCGAGACCATAAGAGAGTGACTAAGTAGGTCCATTTAGCCAAATTTATTTGTAACATCGGGAATTATGTGAATATCCTATAAAGGTACAAAGGCAACATATTAGCATAAAAATGAGCAATAACAAATATATATTAAACGATAAAAATGGATGAAATTAAGCGCCTATCAGTAAGGGAGAAATTTTTTAGTGCAATAATAAAACTCCAAAATTTAGAAACTTATGAACAATTCAGGATGACACTAACCATTCTAGGTAGATAGAAACTTAGCACTTTTTCCATAGGAATTGGTGTGCCCAGTTAAATGGTCTATTCATAAAAGGACAGAGTTCAGGTGTTAGAAATAACATGATAGTATTCACCATATCTTGGAGTCTATCTCGACCATATCACCTTCTTTTTTTATTTTTACGATTTTTTGTGTTTCTCTAAGTGATTTGGTGGGGCATCAATATCGAATTTTTATCGCCGCCAGGATGGAGTGGAGTGTTTGAGATTATTTAGACTATTATTTTTAATCCAATTTTTTTTTTTTGGAATATTGACACTTTGATAGCAATATATATGTGTTCTCCCTGTCTCCGTCGCCTAAGCAAGCGTGGAATTCAGGATCCCTGAGAACTATCATGTAAGATGCTGATAAGGAACATGCACTTGGATTCATTTGATCCAATCATATTGTCAGTATATTTCTTATGAAATAGCGAATTAGGTTGTTCACCCTTACTTCAACAAAAGAAGCATGAACCTCCTCTATAGACGAACTTTAAATCAATCAAAAACTTAATTAAGAGAAATTGATTGATATAAAATTACATGAAAAAGTGGAATTAAAATAAATTTGACTTAGGTTTTTAAATTATAATGATGTGTTAGTAACTTTATCCATTTTAGACACCCTTTATCTTTTTATCGAAGTGGGCGTAGAATTTAAAAGGCCTCAAAATAGCAGCGGTAATAATAAATAATAAATTAGATCCAGCTGGGTAGCGTGGTTGATCGATTATATTATCTATTTCACAATAAACTATTGAATATGTGTACTCTCAATAACATATTATATATTTAATCTAAAATGAGTATCAATTTTAGGCTTATAAATACTTTAGAATGATAAAATAATAAATAATTATTTTATTTTCAATAAATCGATCGATAGGACCCTTGTATATACCAGCTGAGTCGATATTAGTATAAGGAGTAAGACCAGTAGGAGCGTATCTCAATCCATTAGGTTTCATCATGGCACTGACCTTCATACATATATGGGAAACACCGTTCACCTTAGTCAACATGCGCAAAATTCATTATCTTCATATTCATCTTCTAAATCTTTTCATGTGACTGAACTTTGATAGATTTTGAGTATCGTGGTTGAACCACTATCTAAGTAGAACTTTGTTTTCTTATATATGAATTTCAGTATGCTGAGTGCAAACTCATGTACAACAAATGGACTCATAAAGGATAATGATTCCCATAGACGAAGAATTTAGTATGCCAACTAAATAACTTGTTTAGTGTTTATCCTCAATCTTTCATAGGTAGCTAGGGTTTGGAGTAGAAGGTTTTGTGGGTATACCTCTTGTAAACCCTCACGAGACAACACTCGTCCGATAAGGACACCTATGGGTTTTAAAGGCTTGTTGACACGCTAAGTGCAATCGCGATGCCTGCGAAAGTGAGTAAGGATTGTTATTTTATTTTTAGATTAGATTTGCTCGAGGACTAGCAAATAATAAGTTTGGGGGTATTTGATAGACACATTTTTGTGTCTAAATTATTCTCAATTATGTATTTTTTTACTGCTCAATTGTATACTTATTTTGTTTTTTTATGTATTTGTAGGTGTTTTAGGGATATAAACTTTTGTGGAAAAAATTAGCTCAAAAAATTAATAAAGGCACCCAGAAAAATTACTAAAGGCACTCAGGAGAATTGATAAAGGCGCCCACCAGATGGATTAGGGGCACCCTTCATTTTGTTTTTGAATCCGAAACTGGCGGGAAGATGTTTTCTACGCGTGAAGATTATCTGAGTTGGTGGAGAACGAGATTTTTGGGATTAAATAGCTGTTTCGATATCTCAGAAAGAAAACTCAACCAAAACAAGTTTAAACACGTCAAAGGGGAGGGCTACAGTTGAAAAAAAAAACATGAAGCAAAAAAATGTTGCTGCTATAGTAGTGAAGAACAGGGAATAGGCGACGATTTCTTTAACTGAACAACAACGAATATCTTCGTCTTTGCAACATTTATCTTAAGTTGCGACGGTTTCTTCAACCCATATGCAACGGATATCTTCACAACAACAACATTTATCTTCAGCATAAACACTTTCTCTTCTGTAACAGTGGAAACAGTTGTCAGCAACGCTATTACACCGTTACAAATTCCTTGTTTTACACAATTTTCACTCTTTTCATCTTTGTAAACAATTTTTGAACCATGAATACACATTTTGAGAGTGTTTACAAAATGAGGAGCTAGACCCCATTGCTGAGGCGATGGAGGAAGCAATTTTTCCAATAATAAAGTGGTATATTTTTATCTAATTAATTTTTACAATTCTTTTATGATTATTTGTTTTGAATTAAATTTGAAATAATGATTTTTATCAATTAGTTTTGTTTTCTTTTGATGGGTCATGCTTATTTTAGGGCTATTGATGTCTCATACTTTTGATTTATAACTATTATTTTGAAAAACTAATTTTGGCAATATTTAGAATCAATTGAATATATGAGTTGCAAGATAATTATTAATACTAAATCACTTGAAAAATTGGCTAATGGTGGAATCCTTAGTCTCAATTCTTTCCATAATCTTAAATCAATTTTAATTTAATCTTTTTTATTTGTAGTATTAAAAATTAGGTTTAAAAATCAAATCTTCATAATTCTGAGTGTCGAATCTTTTATCACTATTTCTAAAACATACCATATCACAGAATTATTCTACATTACTTTTAAAATTTGCTACATATAAAAGTACTTGTGTCAAAGAGCTTCTATGTCGTACACATAATGGGTCCTTGTGCCATATTAGAACCCAACTCCTTAAAAGCCTCAAAGACTATAGACCCGCACAAAAGAACTGCATCCTGGTTATCGTATCAGCCGATACCTATTGCTATATAACGTCGTTAAATGTGAAATAACGGGATTATTTAGACCCATTATAACCATTTTAATCACATTTTAATCGTTTTTAAAAATTAATTTGGAGTAATTTTTCTCTAAATAACATATTAATATTCATTTTTAATAACTGTTTTTCGATTTTCTCACTCGTTATAACCGTTTTTATATAAAAAAATCATAATAATATTTTTCCCATACAATTTTTTTCTATAATTAATATTGTATCTTATAATTAAAATTTCATAAATAAAATAACAAAAGGAAACAAAAAGAAAAATTATAACGACGTTATTTAGGTTTGATATAACCATTTTCATGCACGTTATAATCGATAGACTGAAAATTCAAATAATAATTCTTTTAATTTTACTATTTAATTGATATAATGCCCGTTATTTAAAAAAAAGGCGACAAACGTGTTTTTTTTAAATAACGCGTTTTCACATAAACGTGCTCACACCCGTCAAAACGTATTATAATGGTCTGTTCCCTGCTTTTCAAACCTTGATCTATGTCACTCCAATATATATTGTTACGATATATACTAATATCTAATATCTTAGTTATATATATTTTTAATATTATACGGCAAAATAATAAAAAAATAATTTGATCATTTTTTTTAAGAAAATATTTATATTTCAAAGGTGTATTAAAGCTTAAACCTCTTTTATAAAAAGAAACTTATTATGGTAAACTTTGATAAATTAATCCGTAATAAATTAATAATTTCATTAAAATAATATTTTGACGACTTAGACCAGTATGTTAGATGAATAAACTCGCTAAATTTATAAGATAATAATTTTTTTTAATTTTTATCAAGGACTAACTAATATATAAATTAATAATCATTATAATAACATAAGTTCTTCCCTTTAAAATAATAATCAAACATCAATACTTGTTCAATCATCTTTTCTCGGACCCAAACTATGATCAAATTAAGGACTATACGGAAACTGGAAAATCATTTGATGGCATGGAAGAAGTACAAAAGGATAGAATTCTGGATGAAGCAATTGAGGAAAATCCTCTCAATCCGGAAAATCAAGTAAGTCTTGCAATCTTGTTTAAAAGTCTTTTTATATACTTGATTAATTAAGAATAATTAGATTTGTTTTAGCATTTATTATTTCACTTTTTTCTTATCGCAATTCTTATAGCTATTTGTTTCTCAGTTTAATTACATTAAGTTAAATCAATTTACTGAGTCTAGTCTTAATCATCTGTTTTTTGTATCAATTTTTAATTGTTAGTACACGGTTAGTATAAATAAATATTTGTTACTTATGATGATAGTGATTTTCAACTGCTTGTGTAATTGTACTTATCTTAAAGTAAATTAAGATGAAGATTCTGGTTTAGAATGTGCAAGGGTATGTCATAAGGACGCTACTAACAATTGTAAGGATATTCTTAGGTCTAGCGATCCTGATATTATTTTTTTGAGTGAGACCAAAACCCATCTGTACCTTAAAATGGTAAATTCTTTAAGCCGCTTAACTTTCCAAATGTTTGGTTTCCCAATCCAATAGAAGTTTTTGAAGGTCTCTGTATTCTTTGGAATAACGGAATTGAGTTAAAAAAAAATCATTTTACTAAAGAGGTACTACTTTACTTTCATGTTTATATAGTTTTTGAAGGTCTCTGTTTTGTTAAAATTGATACTAAAAGAGATACTACTTTACTTTCATGTTTATATAATGCTCTTAATGATCAAGATATAGAGTGTCATTAGTTTTCCTAATGCCTAAACAACTGACTGAGAAGATGGATTCAATTCAAATGAACTTATGGTAGAACAAAGAGCTTGAGTCAAAGGGCATATACTTGAAGAAGTGAGACTTCAAGGACAGATAATTATCTATATACCGAGAAATTTAGTATTCTCATGATAGATATCATCAAAGTTGACTTTATCAAATGGAGCATCAGGTTTGCTCCGACATCTATTCTTGTCTACCCTACTAGTCGATAACTGGTTATTTCTTATTTCTTTATCTAGAATTTTATCCCAGTTAGTGATTAATTTTTTAATCATGTTTACAAGATTAGATATTATCATTTTACTCCTTTCAAATATTAGAAAACATCTGCATTTCCAAAGATGCCAAAGATAAATACCTACAAATTGGATAAGTTTATGTCTTGGCACAGTCGTGCCAACATGATTTTAAAACTATTCTTTAAACCAATCACTTATGCCAATATGTTGTATTCGAGTATCAAAACTAGGATCCACCAAAGACCACATGCTTCTAGAAAAGTCACATTCCAGAAAAAGGTGTTGAAGAGGTTCAACATGGTAATTGCAAAAAGGACAAACATGATCAATGTTGTGAACAAACCTAGCAAGATTTTCTCTAACACGCAAACATCTCATTGTCTTTCCCAAAAAGTATGGTGGTCTTAAAATTAAGAAATCTGACATTTTTAATAAAGTTTTGGTTTCTAGGATGGCATGGAGGATGTTGGATCAGCCAAATATTGTGTGGGCTACCATCTCGAAGCTTTAGTACCTTGAAAAGCTATATCCATTAACTAGTATTTTTCCTAAACAGGGGTATTGGATTTGGAAAGACATCAGAAAGGGAAGGGAGATTATTAGACAACATTGTTGTTGGGAAATAGGTGATGGCACCGATATCTCCATTTGGAGTCACAAATGGATACAACAAATTTTGTGAGACGTCTCCTAGTTCTAGAATGTTCTTTAGGGTATGACAAATGTTGATCAGTTAATAGATAAAAACACTAGAAATTTGAAGATATATATTATCAATTTAAGCCGTACTTGATGATGTGAATGTCAAAAACATCTTTCATATTGGGATTTCTATTAAGGATACTGACAGAATTAGATAGACTAAAGATCCAAATGGTTTATTTGTAGTTAAGTAAACCTATACATTCTGAATGATAGAATTGATCTGTCAAGTGTTGCTAATAGTCAATTCCCATGGAACATCTTTTGGAATATCAAACTTCTATAAAAAATTATGAGCTTCTTATAGAGTAGCATCAACGGATGAGGAGCAAGCTGAGGCAATGGGGACACTGAAGGAAACTATATCGGCAAAAAGGAGGATCATATTACATCCATAATTGAAGGGTAATAACTGATGTGGTTTTTGTTACAGTGGTAAGAAAAGGGTTTTAAACTCTCGAACTTGTGAAGATTGATTTTAAATTTAATAAATTAATTTTAAGCTAAAACTATATAAAAAATATGAAAATAATATTCACAAATACTGAGGTTATGGATTTCACCATTAACCACTTTTAATTGGTTCTAAAAATAATAATTCTACATAATTCTAACTCAAATAAGTGACTCTAATTTTTGCCAAAGGTAGATTTTTAAAATATCAATTGTAAATCACAAGCATGGCTCATCAAAAGCTCTAGGTCCCAGCATAAACCATCAAATAAAATCACAATCAATTAAGAAAAATTGTACTTTCAATTAAAAATAAATGCAAAAGTAATAAAAGAATTATTAAAAGTTACCAATTAATCATGGAAAAATGGCTTCTTCCTTGCCTCAGTGATGGGGTTTAGATCATCTTACTTAAAACAATCTCAAAAGATTGGTACATGGCTCAAAAAGTGCTTGAAAGATGAAAAGAAGTTAAAAGTAATGTAACAGGAAATCTGCAACGTTTTATGGACGTTACAGAGTAACTGTTGCAATAGAGCTTGAATATAAACGTTGCAGATGTGTTGAAGAAACCGTTGCAGATGAAGATAAATGTTGCAAAGACGAAGATATTCATTCCATATGGATGAAGAAACCTGGCTGAGAGATTGAAGAAACCGTTGTCGTAGCCTCTAATCTTCGTGTTCTTCAGCAGCAGCATCAACAAATTTTTTTCTGGATCTTTTCTCGTGCATCTGGCCTCTGCC
>JAJJMC010007139.1:3062653-3096750 GCA_023531435.1 Papaver californicum | reverse complement strand
ATGGCGCTTCCGGGCATACTTTTCATCTCTATACTTCAATGGACTTCCCTCTATGAGACGAGGGTAGAACCCAACTATCCTATCTGGGTGTTCCCTCCATGCATGGAATCCTCGTTCGATATCATTACATGTCATCATGATATCACCATCGAGTTCAAGAACAGATTTAGTCTTTATTAGAGGATCTATCTTGAAGCGATTGTTCAACGAGTTCTGCTTCTCTACTCTGATTCTAACTGGCACAGCAGAGTCTAGCTCACTTATATTAGGAGGCTGGCCTTTGTTCCACACGACAACAATCTCCCCCACAGATGAACACCTTGAGTAATGCTTCACATACATTTTCAAATTCCACAACCTTGCGTCATATGTCATTGTCAGTAATGTGAACTGAGAAAAGTGGCCCCCCAGTGGGTAAGCTTCTTCTGCACCACTACCACCATAAATGTATTTAACACCAAAGCAGACTAGTGCAACCGCTATAACAAACACTAAACAGAAGAACAATTTGCCAGAGCAACTTTTACGCTTCATTCTACCTTTGGCAAAGGAACTCATTCTGTTCAACCTGGTACAGATGCGCCTCAGTTTTGATGACAACAAACTGGGTCGCTCCCAAGTTGAGAATGCATCACTTCTCTTTCCAAAGCTCTGGGAGCACCAGCTAAGAGGTACAACGCAATTAATAGCTCCAATCAAAAGTCCCACTAGTATAACCAAGGCAGCCACAACCACAAAAGCCATAGAACCCATAAAGAGTCGATGAACAATGTCACCTGAAGGAACCCGATCACCATCCATTACCCCAACCCACTCACCAGTACTTAACTGTTGCACATCGAGGTTATGATAACGGACACCGTTCCAAGCATTTCTACCTTTTCCGGACTCTTCTATACCTAGAGGGACTTCCACTTCTTTGTACTCATACTTCGTGAGAACCTCCACTTTGAAAGAACGGAGACGACGTCCGTATGTTTCACCACAATCTTGACCCATGCGGTACAAGTTTCCCTCGTATACAAATGGCCTCCCTCCATTCCGAGCTCCATAGCTCTGATCAGTATTGTAAATTGGATTCTGCTTGTGTGGTCTCCATGGACCCATCGGTGAGTTACTATACCAGATTTCCAATTGACCATTCTTCTTAGTACCAAAACCGCTGTGATCTGATCCGAAAAGCCAATAATTACCATTATGGTTTAGGAGGAAGGTATCAACAAGCGGCTTCTTCATAATAACCTTATGCAGTGTCCACTGCAGAGGGAACTTCAGTGCTTTGTAGAGACGAACTTCCCCTTTCTCACTGCCTTCAGGCATCATGTATATCTGTGAGAACCAAGTAAAAGACAAGAATTATGAGAAAGTGGATACCACCTAGAGCAATCAAAAGAACTGCCCAGAGAATAGTCGATCCACTCAGAAAGAATAGTAAATGTAAATAGAAGTTATTTTCTTACATGGCCTTGGTAGTCGAAAACATATGGATAGGAGAGATGCCAGTCTTCATCTAAAGCGGTACCCAATTGCTGCCATGTAGCACCTTTATCAATACTCTTTGCCACACCGATATCTCCTTGCAATGTGATGGAGTTCTTGGTCTCATAAAATAAATAAAGCACGTCTTCCTATAAAGCAAAGGCACTGTAAGTTATTGTACAAGGTATTATAAACTCCATTAAGCTATCTTCTTGTTTTCAACATAACAGTAACCACCAGAGTCATTTTGCAAAATTAACATAGACAAGGATTGAGGGATCTTAAACAACTATAGCCCAGTAATCCAAATAAACAACTAACAAAATTAAAGGAAACCAACTTAACTAAGTCAAACATTCCACCTCATTGTACAGGCGAAAGCATTGGATTGAGTTTATCAGGTTCTCTGGTAATGAAGGCCAAGTTTTTATTTTTTATTTTTTACTTTAGTGATGAAAGCCAATACACTAACAACTTCTTCTTGCAGCTTTAGTAGCCTTTCAGGCTCAATTATCCTCCTCTTCCTGTATTCTGATTGAAAATGGCACCCTTTCATTTCCATCTGTTTGGTTTGAGGTGTGAATTCTGAAGCGATATTAACAATCAAACTCATCTTCCATCCAAACTTACTTGCTCGTTTCTCAAAAGAGTCCACAACTCTTTTATCATGGTTGACAGAAAAGTAGGTAGATACCGATATTGATCAATATGATCACAGCTTGTTGACAAGATTTTCAACTCTTGCGCATTTCTTTAAAGCAAATTAACATCATATACCTATTGAAGTTACTAATTACAAGGTGAGCTCACAGAAAACAGCACAAGATTCTAAAGGTGACAATGCTGCAAAGAAACTCAGCCAAAGGAGAAAGATGCATAATTGCAGGGGGAATTCATATTATGAACTGAATAATACACGAGCAACTATGAGCCCCAACGAGAAGGTTCCAGAGACAGTAACACAGACAATTCTTAAAACAAATGGAAATAACCAACTGATCAGTATTAAATCAACTGTTCATCAATTAAAAACCAAACTTTTTTAAAAACTTAGATCTCCATACTCCTCACTTGCTAAACCAAAACTTCTAAAGTGCCTAGATCCATGAAAACCCCTTAGTCCAGTATGTACTTTTTATGACTTCTTGATACTTTCGTAATTATGAATATCAGTTAAAATAACAAAATGATATAATTCTACCACCAAGTTCCTTACGGGATGTACTCCGCTTTATGAGTATCACTACATGACTTGTACTTAAACTTCAGCATAACAAAAACGTTAAAGTAATCTCATAGTATGCCGCTGTTGCCGCATATAAAATCAATCAATTGTTAACGCATGCAACAAAAAAAGTTAACGCATGCAACAAGAGACGAAACTCCAATATCATGGTCTATCAAAAGATAATACAAACCAAGCTAATACTCTTAAAACTCACTAGGAAGCCTAATCACTGTGTGAAGCTGTTCATAACATATTTACCCTGGACTTGTCCAAACCTAACACACCATAAAATTAAGTACCTCTAAATTCACTCCTCACTTGTTCAAAAGGGAAAAAAATGCACCAAAATAATTTCCAACTCATCTGCATGCATACACGCACACTCACATATCAAAATCACAATACAGAAACAACTAGTTCAATTCAAAAACATATGCAGTCCAATTCAACAGTAACACTTTACAGGAAATGAAATTTTTAAGGAATTTTTTTTTAACCTGAATATAGATAAAAGGATCAGCCACAAAATTACTAGGGTAACCAGCATTTGAGGCAGAAGCACAAGTAAAAACTGGATTAGCCACTGGCCAAGCAGAACTCTCATTTTTCCAAACATTTACCTACAAATTCCCCGAAATGTAAGAAAAAAATTAAAAGAAAATTAAAAATTGAAAAGAAGTCTAAAGTCTTAGAAAACTTACAGATTCAATAGGTTTTAAAGAAAAAGGAGAATTTCCATAGAAAACACCGATGGACCATGATCCTTCATTATCTCGATGACAACCTAACGAAGGCAAATTAGGTCTTTGATATGGTGAGAAAGCAAGCCAGGCGTATATAGTAGCGATAGAACCAAAGATTATAAAAGTTGATATAAAATATAGAAATGATTGTGAAAAAACACAATGGTCTAATTGCATCCTACACCAACACTTGATACTCATATCACAACAAGAAGATGATGAAGAAGATGAAGAACTACTGTTGTGATGATGATGATTATCTTTGCTGTTGTTGTTGTTGTGATTACTGACAATAATAGAACTAGAACCCATCTTCCCAAACCAAAACCAATTCCTAATTTTGATTCTGTTGTTGTTGCTGTTGATGTTTTTGATGAGATCTTACTGTTAATTTTACCTTGTAATTTAAAAAAATGATAAAGCATCTTCTTCTTCTTCAAATAATAAAATTATAAGAAGCATTTCAATTACAGATAATTAAAGGGTTTTCTCTTTTAACCTTTTTTTTTCCTCGTTTGCCTTTGACACTCCCTTTCTTCAAACTCTATGTTAGTCTATAGCTTACAAACTCTCTCAATTTCTTCTTCTTCTTGTATTTGTTGTTGCTTTCTTCTTCAGTTCTAATAAATTTAGAGTCTAGTTTTTCTTTTTCAGTGTTGGTTTGTTTGGAGGAAAAATTTGGTCCTTCAAATACTACACATTTCTATTAATTATTTGATTACTAAAATAATTACAAATAAAAACTTCTAGAGAGAGAAAGTCTAGTCTAAATGAGACCGGCAAGAGAAAATTCAATTTTGAAGTCTCTGTTCCTATCGGAGTGCTTGTTGTATCTATTATGTGTTGTGATGATTCTAATGTTCAAAGGTTCACGCGTCAAATTTCAACATCTACAGCAGGCAATTTTGGGAAATTACTGCACATGGCTGGGACATCAATTCCTTTTTCAGTACCAAACTCCATATTATGGAGGGATTTCACTGCGGATTGGTAAACCTCCCTGAAAACTGCTACCTTTTGTAGCAGCCTTGGAACTAACGTGTTGTGTATCTTTCATCTGTGCTCGACTAAACCAACTACATGCCGGTCTCAAGATTATCCTTGGTGTAAAAAGTTCCCCGATAAAACCTGTACTAATCTTCTAAACTGCCAGACAAACCCTAGTGTAACTTGTCCAAGCCAGGGCCAGGCAGCCTACTTAGTTGGTCAATTTTGGAACTTCACAATATTTATTTTACATGTGCACATTCTTTAATGTTTTGTTGCCTTGTTGGTATCCAAATCTCCAAAAGAATCCATCACCTGTGAAAAATTAAGGGTGCATATCGGTCGGTCGATCCGATTTTTTACCCAAACCTTAGGTCGAACCGACCAGACCTCGGTTTACATTTTGTAAACCGAACCGTCTAATGACCGGTTCGTTTTTTAGATTGATCCGAATCGGTACGGTTTAATACGGTTGAAATCGGTTATAAACCGATTTTACTATTTTCCCTAAATTACAGCTAATATTGATAGATTCAGTCAGTCATGTGCTTTTTCCCTCCACTTCCTCTATCTAATCAGAAACCTTTTTCCCTGTTGATGTTTCTTCCTCCTCTGTATCAATTAATGAACAAAAAAGCTGTTAACGGAAAACCCTAAAAATATTCCATGAAACTTCTTAATATAGATTATTCAATCACTGTTTCAACAAAAGGGGAAAAGAAAAATAAAAGAAAAAAGAAATAAAGATGCTTTCCCTAACCAATTACTTATCCACCATGATATCAGAAGAAGATTTTCATTCAGAAGAGAATTTATCAGTATAAGATGTAATAAAATCAACAGCAATTTGGATATCATCAGTAGAAGAAATAATACAATATAGGTTTACAAATGAAAGTTTATTAGAAGAAGCAGTAACGCATTCATCTTATACATCTATCTCCCTTAAACCCTAGACCCACTTGAGAAGTAAGCTTCTAAAAGCCATTAACCCCATAAGAACCAACGTGAATCTAACTGAAGGTGCTCCTGCTCGTGAAAATGAAGGTGACTGTGGTGGTGGTGGTGCTCCTGCTCGAGAAACTAAAGAGAAGAATGAAAATGAATAAGGAGAAGAAATGGTTGTGCACTTGTGCTGTGAGAGTGTTAAGAGGAAAAAGAAGAAGTGGAGGCGAAGGAAATGAAGAAGAAAGAAGGAGTTCCTCTTATAAAATTTAGGGTTATATGGATATTGAGGGCTAGGATTAAAGTCTAAAAATATCAATGGTTAGATTTTTACTCGGTCTATTCAATTCGGTTCCGCCGGCTTTATACATAAACCGCTGGATCAACGGTTATGATTATTTAAACCATGGATCCAAACCGGTTCATCCAGTTTTCGGTCGGTCGGTCTGGACGGTTTCGTAGGTTTTTGTGCAGCCCTAGTAAAAATAATATATTTTGGCGGAACCCGTTTGACTTTTATTAGTTTTTTTTATATTAACGGATAAAAAGGAGTTTGGATCCCATAAATTAAAAGTAAAAAAAAATTATTAAATTTTTCACTTTATTATTTATAGAAGTCTAAAAATTACTTTTTAAGATTTATCTACAAATCACAGCTAGCTACATATGCGTTCAGATGATGATATAATTACATTCATATCTAAATACGAAAATGTTTTAACATATTAGAATCGTTTTGTTATCTGAACGGATATTGTAGTTTTCACTTTGAATTTCATATCTGAACTTTTGTCAACATTAATATAATACAATTGAAAAAATTAAGATAGAAAAAAAAATAAAACGACAAATGAATTTCAAAAAAAGGAAAAGAAAAGCAAAAGAGAATATCAATTATACATGGTTATTTTCCACCCATATTTTCCCTAAATTTCATCCTAACTATGTAAATTAAATCTTGTATAATATTTTTTAGATTGGGTAAACAGAACTCACTCTAATATTTTCTAATCATTATAATATTATCTAGGAAAAACAAAACCGGATCCAAATATTATCTGCATAAATTAAAAGTGAACCGGAGATAAATAAGTTTTTTATAGTTTAGATTGAATTCATATACAAAGCCCCAAATATCTGTTGATCCAACTAAAAAAATTACTCTGTAATAATTTCACACTAAAATTATGATAATCCCGCTCTTTTTTTAATTAGCAATTGTTTTCTTTAATCTCCCCCACCCCCAAAGAATCCCCTCATATTTGACTCTCTTTCTATCTTTTCAAAATCAAAATTGTGTTAATTTTTCATCGGATTCAATATTTTTTTTCTATTAAAAGTTCTTTTTCTAAAAAAAAGCTTTTGATTTTCTTATTTTAAATTTTCTTCTTGAATGTTTGATTAGTAATGGCAGAAACTAATTTTTTTATGGTAGCAGTGATAATGGTAATAGAGGTGTATATAGTAGTACTACAGATTCATTTAGAGGAGAATTAATCGCATCGATACAAAGGTTGCAGTAATAGAGGAAGAAGGAAATCGGTGATGGTTGATGAAGATAAATGTTATTATTGATAGGGTAAGTTTTGTTACTCATTGTAGAAAGAATTATATAAAATTTGATTTATGTAGTTGGGATGGGATTTAGAGGAAGTGTGGATGGAAAATAGATACAACTTTATACATTGATTTAAATGTATTTTACATACAAAATTTTGGATAAGATATTTATGGGTACGGATAGCTTCATGTCTGTTTCGGTATCCAAATATCTATAATATCAGATTAATTTTCGGATACCAAATCCGGTTTATAAATTTTAGATAACTTAGAATTTTCAGAGATTCGACTGAATTTCATACGCCTTGAACATCCATTGCAAGTCTTAGTAGTTTACCATTTCATAAAATGCATAATGTTTTTGATTTATTGAAACATTCTAATTTTAATTAGCATTTCAAAGATACTGTATCGTATATCACTAAAGTACGTATTCATTATCTTACCCTTAGAAAGTGTGACCGATATGTTACATATGTACCATAATAAGGAAAGACAATAAGGCTACTCTAATCCGATTTGTTAGGAGGCCTTAATATGATCGAAAAAGTTTCAAACAATTATGCTACCGATTACGAAGATAATTATAGATTTTATGAGCCTTATTATCATCTTTTTTTTTATTTGGAGATTTATTTTTTATTCTTTGTAATCTAGTTGTGAATTCTCACTGTACTTTAGAGATATAATGCATACCAGTCATCGACACATTTGAGAAAAAAAAGATGGACATTGGGTCTCAATATCCAAATGCTAGATAGCTTTATCGACAAAAGTTCTAAGAGTCATCAGCTTGTTAAAGCTAATCCCCGACATACTGTGATCCGTTAAATCTCGAGAGTCTGGTCTCACTTGACAAACGAAATAAAGTATTGAATTCTCAAACTTTAGGGTTTTGGGTATCGTATTATTTCAGTAACTAGGGTTTTTCAAAACTTAAAGGTTGTTCTTTGATGTGTTGTGATGCAGGAAAAAATATATAGGCGTTTAACAGATTACGATACTAAAGTGAAACTAATAAATTATACTACTTACGTTTCAGGAAAATAGTTACTATCACTTTTTTAAATTGATTATTTTTAGGATAAAATGAAAAAGTGATAGTAACACTTTTCTAAAAACGGAGGGAATAAATCTATCTCGTCAAATATTGATGATGTGGCTAAGGACGAAAATAAATACGTTTTAAAAATTATATTTAAATGACAACAAATAATAATAAAATATATTTAAAATTTTAATAATGTTTAACTAAATACCAATAATAGTAACAATTTATTATTCTAATTTTTATTTTTATATTTATTATTTTAAGTTTGGTTTTTAACTTTGAATACTACTTCCTTCATCCCATTTTAGTTGTATAAATAGGGTTTTTTAGTCCCATTTTACTTGTTTATTTTCATATTTATCAATAAAAAAAATTAATTTATTCCTACCGTAAAATCAACCACTAACTTTAGAATTTGTGAAGTTTCAATTTTCTAAATATTTTCCTTAAATACTAACACATATTATAATTCTAAAAACTAGGCCACTTAAATTTGCTAAGATGTATAACTGAGAGTATATGTGGAAATTATTTTAATCTCTATCCTCTTCTTATTATACGTGCAAAACCCTTTTTCAAGAAACTAAAATGGGACAGAGGGATTACGGACCTGTAACGTAGTAGTTGAACAGGTTGCCGTGTTAGCCTACCAGCGAGCCTCATGAGGAACCAGCCAAGGGAGCCGAAGCGGATAGGGGGATGATTATGTCGCAAGGGGGGCAAGTTAACACTACTTTCCATGTCAAATTCTGCAGTATTGCACCATCGGTGATTCAAACCTGAGACCTCCTAGAGCACATCAAAACTTGTGAAGAATGGTGATGACCAGATGAACTAGTTACCCATTATTATTATTATTATTATTATTATTAACAAGAATTTTATTAGATAAAAAAAAATTACACTGGATCGGAAGAAAGCCTGAACCGGAAGAATTTTTTTATCATTATTATTATCATTATTATTTTATAAAAAAACATAAATAATGAGAACAATAAATTAATAATATAAAAATAAAAGATATGTCCATTCAACAAAACAGAGAATCAAATAACTAAAAATTTGGTGGGGGCGTAAACTTTTGCGTGCTTTTAGAAGTTATTCTTGGTTAACTTTTAAAAGTTGATACAAAATGGAATTATTTTTGGGAAAAAAAATGTATCTTAAATTTTTTTACCAACAACTTTTTTTTAACAGAAAAAAAATTGTTACAAACTTACAAAGTGTTTTTGTTGAAAGAAAATCCCTTTTCCCCCAAACGGGCTTTGAACTTGTAAATCCATGAAGGGAAACTAGTTGCATCCATATTCAACAGCTTACATTATTACTTGTGATGTATTAAATATAAATAAATATGTAAATTTTAGATAGAGAAAATTATAAAAGAGAAATTAGAGAATATGATGAACTAAAAAACCCAGTATGGGAATCTATTGGTATGATTCCGATGGCGACTTTTTTCAAATTGCAAAGAAAGAAAAGTGTTCTTATAAATAATCCCGTCACATATCCGGTCCAAGTGTGACACTAAAACTTGGGAAAAGAATAATTTAAATCCGGTATTACCGGTCACAGGTTAAGGCAACCCTATAAGGGATAGGGCTGTATAGGAACCGACCCAAAAAACCGCATCCGCCCGAACCCGATAAAACCGTGGGTTTTATAACCGAACCGACCCGCTACGGGTTGGTATACGGTTTTGAAAATTTAAAACCCGGTCATCACGGGTCGGTTTACGGGTTTAGTGTAGCACCCGCCCGAACCCGTCTGTTTAACCCATTTATTCTGAACCTATGTTGTTGTACTGTTTTATCAAGATGTTTTCACACTGACCTGTACTTCAATACCCTTCCCTATTATTTTTATGTCAAAGAGGACTCTCCCAGCTTTCAAACAAGACCAAAATTTCTGAATTCCATTGAGAAATGATTTTTGTATGAATTTTTGATTTCAAACTGCCGAAACTGCATTTTCTGAATACGGGATTCCTGTTCTGTTTTTGATGAGTCTTTTTAACATAGCTATAAACCTTACTGTATTTTCTTACAATTTTATTGTGTTAGCTTATTCTTTCTAGTTTCAAATGAGCCAAAAACACTCATTTTCATTGTGTAACGAAGCCTACACAAATTTCTAAAGACAGACTATTTCAAACTAAAATTTTCAAAAATCATTTAAAAATCTTACCATTTCAAGTTCTATAATTGCCACATGAACTTCTAAGATAATGATATAGATTCAACTCCATACAAATGATAAGAAAGCAAAGAAAATAAATTAATCCTTATTTTTGTGGCTAGTGTATATCCCTTGTATAATTGTATTTGTTATTATATTTTGACGATGTTTGATGTTTTTTGCTGTTTCTTATGAGGCTTAATGGGTGATTCATCAACTCAATCTCTATCTGCCTTTTCTTTCCTGTTTTTTTTTTCTTCTGTTTTTAGTGTCTGTTTTTAGTGTTTTTTGCTGCCAGTTTTTTTCTATCTGCCACGGGTTAACCCGCGAAATAAACCGAACCCGCCCGACCCGCATCGGGTTGAAACCGACCCGATCCGCCTGTGGAGGGTTGGTATACGGTTTTGAATATCAAAACCCGCCTCTAGACGGGTTGGTAGTTGGTTTTACCCCAAAACTGACCCGCCCGCCCGTTGTGCAACCCTAATAAGGGAGAACAAAGTTCCAAGAAGTTGGGCCAGTGACGTTAGTGGGCCCCTGGATGCTACATCAGTTATCCGATTGATTATAATCTTATACTATGTTCGTTTCTAAAAAATAGGTTTGTTTTTTGCACAAAAAGTAAAAAATCAATTATTTGAAGAAAAAAAATTTCATGGTTTTTTCTAATTTACCTCTAAAAAAAATGGTCTACTTGATATTTTAAAGAGAAAAATAGAAGAGAGAAATGATCCCCTAACTTGTTAAAGGAGAGAGATGTGGTCCTTATTGTGGGTAAAGTAGTAAAGTTACAGTATTTGATTTTCCATTTAAGGAAACCAGCCTTTTTTTAACATACCCAAAAAAAGAAACCTTGCCTATTTTTTAGAAACGGAGGAAGTATATCGCATTCCAAGAAGTGGATCAATTTATAATTTTGTAAATGGCCGCAGGGCATAATACATGTAGTATTTCCTAAGCTTGTCGATGGTACCCGATTACCCGAAACCGAACGAAACATGGGGAATCGGGTCCGGTTCCGGATTCTAAAATTGGACCCGTTAGTAATAACGTTATCCGACGTGTAGGATCGTTAAGAACCGATAAGCTTCCGGTCTTAGCGAGTATTATCCGTCGGGTACCCGATTTAATTGTTTTTTTTTGTTTTTTTTTACATAAAATTCAAAGGTTTCATCCAGTTTTACATGGATTTTTTTTCATTTTCACTTATTTTTTTAGATTTGATCTTCAATTATAATAGATAGATATAATAATAATTTTATATGAACAATTCAAGCCAACATAAAGAACATAAAATAAAAAAAATAAAAAAATATAGTTGATTTTAGAAGACCCAATAAATACTCAGACCCAACATGTATCTAGGATTTTTATCGGGTCCGGTTCCGGATCCACTAAATTAGGATCCGGACACGAAACAGTTAGGACCTCTATCCGTTTTTTTTATTGGGCCCGATTTCGGCGGTACTCGAAAAAAACCAGACCCATTGACAACTCTAGTAATTCCTTCTTCAAAATAACCTCAATTATAAGAAACGATCCGCTATCTACAAATTCGATAGCTACACAAAGAAAAAATAAGTGTTTTGAACTTTAACTTATTAAAATATGTCGAAATATTTTTCTTACCTCCTCAGATAAATTGTTTCTAAGAAATATTCTTACGATGGGGTTGATTTATTTCCTTGTTATCAAACATAACCTAATTTTCTGTGAGGTGAATGTAGATGAAGCTTTTAAGAATACTAGATTTATGCTTGTGCTACACACCAGACTTGTTATTCTTTTTTTTTCTTAGTTTTGGTTAGCTCGAATGCCAACCGACCCTATGAGAACATTTATAATAATTTTTTCAGCCAAATTGTGAAAAATATAATCAAATCATGTTTTAAATAATAATTGATATTCATATATAAATATAAATTTAATTAATTAGTCATACTAAACTAATTTTGAATGAAAAATTAATCAACCACATGTGAAAAATCCGAACTACTAATGCAGGCATTTTTGTAAGCACTTTGACGTGTCTTTTCTGGTGACTCTTGATTGATTGGAGACTCCTGGAGAAACACGTAAAAATTTCTCATAATTTGTATATATCTATAGATTTTTTATTTAGTAATAAAAAGTAGCTTTTACCTGTTTTATTTTTTGAGTTTGTATTTGGCTTGGAAGTTCATAATCCAAATGATATATACTATGTACAAAGAAAGTTTTATAGTTAAACAAATTTGGATTAAGGTGTACTTCGAAGATGAACGATTATTCAAAGTATTGAATTTCATATTTCACTTACATTTTCTGTCATATATTCTTGTCAAACAAATTAATATTTTAGACAGTTATATTCAATTTGAGAATATACTGTTTCATTCGTTTTAGGTGTTCAATCATACCTCAATGTTAATGTCGTTCATTTCCATCAGTTTTGATATTCTCACATTATATAGAGGTGTTAACTAACCTTGGTTAAAATTGAACCCACCTAAGTATAAGTATTTGTAGCACATCTTGAACTTACTACCAATATAGTACGTACAATCAATATATTATATCCAATGTAGTTTACTTCTTTGTTCTCATTCAAATATAACAATAAACACTCTGAATCACAAAAAATTAATGTCCAAACTCAAAAGTAATCGGATTTGTAGTTGTGTTTCTGACAAAAAAAAACGGCACATACATTTAAAAAATTTAACCGCCCCTGATGTGATTTATAGACATTGTTAAAAAGAGTATTGTTCACTCGAACTTGTGAAGATTGAGTTTTAGACTTAATTTTAATTCTAAACTAGAAAATAAGTAACAAAAGATGATATCAAACTTAAGAGGACTGAGACTCAGGATTCCAAAATTATTCATAATCGAGTGATCCAAATTTTAATTTTTAACAATTGTAGCTCTTTTATGGACTCTATTTCTTTAGCAAATGTGGGTTTCTAAAACATTACTTGTAAAATATAAGCATGGCGCATCAAAAACTCTTAAGGCTAAGCATACACCATCAAACAAAATCATAAATAATTAATGAAAATCATAAATCAATTAAAATAAGTGCAAAAAGTCATAAAAAAGTCGAAAATAGTTACCAAACAATTATGAAAAATAACTTTCTCCATTGTCCCGGTATTGGGTTTATCTCCTCATGTTCAAAACACTCTAAAAAGATTTATTCATAGCCCGAAAAGTTTTTACAAAGGTGAAAAGAAAGAAAATAATAAAAGCATCAAGTTTGCAACGGTGCATGGCCGTTACAAACTCGATGTTACAAAGCAAGTGTTGCAGGATGAAGATATACGTTGCTAATAGATTGTTACAAAACCTATTGCAACAGTTTCTTCATCTTTTCCTTCTTCTCACGAGCAGCAACAACAGATTTTTCTGGATTCTTTTTCTTGTGTTTCTGGCCTCTGCCAGCCCCTCCCAATTGATTTCTCGACTCCCTCTATTTATACTACAACATCTTCTTACCAAATCTTCTCCAAAATCTTTTAAGCAAATCCTCTTTTAATAGCAGAGTCTCGGAAGATATTTTTCTTTCTTTCTCTTCCTCCATATTCTGATTTTTCTACCTAACTTGGTCCGATCTTGATTCCGTGTTGCGCTGGATATAAGACATGCTTCGAATAATATAGAACATGATCAGGTGAAGAAAAAGGAAAGAAAATTGTTTTTCAACCTATTTTATTTTCTTCGAGAATCAACACCGAGATTCTGTTTTCTTTCGAGTGTTTTAATTGTATACAAACTCTTATATAGAAGGCAAGATGATAATCTTGTCTTATGCTTGTAAAATATTCCTCAAATCTCGTTTGAAATCTTCTCAGGATTGATTTAGAAACTCCTACCAACTTTGTTTTTAATTCAAATGCAGGTGGGTGCCTTTATCACCTGTATGGGTGCCTTTAGTGATTCTAGTTGGGTTCCTTTATCCAAATGAGAGGTGCCTTTAACATTTTTTATGGGTGCTTTTAACATTTTTCGAGCCATATTTTCCACAATCATTTATTTCCCAAAAATATCTACAAACACATAAAATGACAATATTAATACAAAAATAAGCACCAACAATATATATTATCGGGATTAATAAAGACACAAATATGCGTGTATCAAATACCCCCAAACTTATATTTTGCTAGTCCTCGAGAAAATCTAATCTAAGAATAAAAATCCTAACTCACTTTCACATCTCGGTTGCACTTAACGTGTGCAACAAGCCTTTAAACCCTAGGTGGCCATAGTGGACGAGTTTTGTCTCGTGAGGGTTTACAAAGAGATATACCCACAAAACCTTTACTCCAAACTCTAGCTACTTGTAAACGATTGAGGGTAGACACTAAATATGCTATTTAGTTAGATAAAAAAAAAATTGGCTATGGGAGGAATTACCCTGTTTTGAATCCAATTGTTGTACACGAGTTTGCACTCAAGCGTACTAAAATTCATATATAAGAAAACAAAGCAGTACTCAGAAAGTCTTACAATGGACCACGATACTCAGAATCAATCAAAGTTCAATCACGTGAATAGATTTAGAAGATGGGTGCGGAGATGATGAAGTTTGCACATGTTGACTGAGGTGAACGGTGTTTCCCATATCTGTCTGAAGGTCGCCGCCAGGATGAATCCTGATGGATTGAGATACACTGGTATTGATCCTTATACTAATATCGACTCAGCTGGTATGCACAAGAGTCCCATCGGTCGATTTATTAAAAATACTTATTTACTTTTTTTGTCTCAATAAAATAACGGGGCTTGATCTCAATCACTGTACTTCATCCCAACAACGATAACAAGTTGATACTAGTGCCCTACCAAATCTTAGAGAAACATAAATTAACAAAAATATAAATCAGAATGTGACATGGTTATGATGATTCTGAGATATGGTGATGACTATCATGTTATTCCTAACACCTGAGCTCTGTGCTTTTATGAATAGACCCTTTAGTTGGGTCCCTCAACTCTTACAGCCAAGAAATTTGTTTCCATCTACTTAGGATGGTTAGTGTCATCCTGAATTGTTCACAAGTTTCTAAAATTTCCCTTACCCCAAAACTTAAATGGAACATAGTCCTCGACGTTCTAAAGATAAATGAATGAAAGCATGAACAAAGAGAAAATAATGAACAAAGTAAAAGATATAAGGAAAGATATTACCAGCACCGTCTACCAAAAGCATATGGGTTGCCTCCCATAAGGCGCTAAGTTTAAAGTCTTCAGCCATACCAAGAAATGATTAGTCACAAGGTAAGAGTCATACAATAATAATCGAAATAATTGTGGATCCTTGAAGTCAATCAGATTTGACTTATATAGCTGACCACAATGGAATATATGAAACTGGTGGTCATTCTCATGAAAATGTGTCGATTCAAATTTCCAATAATATTCATGTTTAGTTTCAAAAATTAAAAATTGACACATTTGAAGTTGAAACATTCCCACATTTGGTAAGTAAATTTTTGGTGGGACAACAAAGTAAATTATGGTATTATCGCCTGGGTAGACCACATCAACCAGAGGATGGGTTTCTAACAACTGAAATTCTTTCGGGACATGTTTAGGTTCGGGGAGCAGTTCTTGAAGATAATCTCTTAATATGGTAGAGGCACAAACATCAAGTACCAAGTGAGGGATCTTTATAAGAGTTAAAGGTAAAGCACGGGGAGAATGATAATCACCCCCAAACTTAGAATTTTGAGTGTCTCTAGAAAGACTAGTCACAATATCCCTAATTTTTAGGTTAGCAGATTCCTGAAAATGGTCAATTGCTTCTTCTAAGTTATAAGCAGTAGGTGCATCCTCACTCATATTTAAAATCTCTACGAGTCTATCATCTTCGTCAAGGACTATAGTCTTTGAATCGTCAGACTCTAAAACACTAGTCTCGGGATAAACTCGTTCCTCTAAGCCATCATCGTTTTCATAATAACAAGGAAATATTTCACTATCTATAACAATGGCATCTCTAGTTAAATCCTTTTCCTCTTTAATAGGAAAATAATTATCAACATTATTGGGATTGGAACTAGAAACATCATTATTATCGTGAAGCTCAATTGTTGTAACAATTTCCTCACCATTATGACTACGAATTTCAATTTCCTCATCAACAGTATCCTCATCATCATAATAATATGAAGATGATTGAACCTTATATAAATAAGTAGTGTCTTCAATTCTAACCTCGTCCTCTAAATTAGGTAAATATTCATCATTATTATCAAGGGTAAAATTGGCAACACTATTTTGGAAATTAAGATTATTTTGAGCAATCTTGTCTTTCGTCTTTAACACAAACCTATTTGTATTCTCAGTCAACATCTTGAGTGATTCTTCTAGAGGCATAATATGTTCATAAGGAGTACTAGGTCGCAACAGCTTTAGTGATTCTTCTAGAGTCATAATAGATTCATAAGGATTACTAGGTCGCAACCGCTCGAGGGGTTCTTCTAGAGGAGAATTACTCCTTGTTGTAATTCATTTTTTCGTTTCTAACTCAAACCTATTTGTATTCTCAGTCAATTGCTTGAGGGTCTCCTTCAAAGACAAAGAACTCAAATTTTGCTCGTTTTTCCGTTCATATAACTGGTGCGCGTACAAATAGTAATAAGGATCACTATGGTATGAACCATAACCTTTAGACGGTTGGTAGTGGTCCCAAGTACTATCCACACTATGATCATAGTACGTGTAATGTCCATTTTGAAAATCAGTCGGATATTCATTGTATTGGCTATCGTAATACCAGTTCGACATTTTTTTGAGTGCACGTGCAAATACAGGTTCAACTAAAATAGGTAAGCTCAGGTTACCTTAGTAGAATATACCTACATTCAAAGACTGGTCAAAGGTATGAGGCTAAGGCTTGTGGACTTTCAGCTGGTAACTCCCATCAGGCCCAAGGAACGGGTTCAACTTACTTATCCACGGGTTTTCCTAAAAATCAGTAGTCTGACGAATGCAAAATGTTGTGTGTGCACGCTTTCTTTTTATATACAAAATAAAAGCTAAAAGAAATATAAAAATAAAAATTGAGGTATACTACTTACCTTTTTTGGTAGGCAATTTCCACAATAAATTGCAAAACTTTACCTTCACAACAAAGCTAAGAGAAATACCCAAGTAAAATCTAACAAAAAATGAAAATGAAAATAAGAATATGAATAAAAACAAAAACACTAAACTAATTAAAAACTAAACCTAAAAAAAGAAAATAAAAATCTAAAACCCTAACTTAAAAACAAGTCCGCATCGGCGGCGCCAAAAATTGATATGATTTATAGACAGTGGTAAATAGAGTATCATTCACTCGGACTTGTGAAGATTGATTTTAGACCTAATTTGAATTCTAAACTAGAAAATAAGTAATAAAAGATGATATCAAACTTAAGAGGACTGGGACTCAGGATTCCAAAATTATTCATAATCGAATGATCCAAATTTCAATTCTTAACAATTATAGCTCTTTTATGGACTCTATTTCTTTGCCAAAGGTAGATTTCTAAAACATGACTTGTAAACATAAGCAAGGTGCATCAAAAACTCTTAAGGCTAAGCATACACCATAAAAAACCCACAAATAATTAATGAAAATCATAAATCAATTAAAATAAGTGCAAAAAGTCATAAAGAATCGAAACTAGTTACCAAACAATTATGAAAAATAACTTCCTCTACTGTACCAGTGTTGGTTTAACTCCTCATGTTGAAAACACTCTTAAAAGATTTATTCACATCCCAAAAAGTGTTTACTAAGGTGAAAAGAAAGAAAATAATAAAAGCAGCGAGTTTGCAACGATGTATGGGAGTTACAAACTCGTTGTTACAAAGAAGGTGTTGTAGGATGAAGATACTCGTTGCTAATGGACTGTTACAAAACCTGTTGCAACAATTTGTTCATCTTCTTCCTTCTTCTCACGAGCAGCAACATCAGATTTTTCTGGATTTTTTTTCTTGTGTTTCTGGCCTCTACCAGTCCCCCAATTGATTTCTCGACTCCTTCTATTTATATTACAACATCTTTTTACCAAATCTTCTCCAAAATCTTTTAAGCAAATCCTCTTTTAATGGTAGAATCTCGGAAGATTTTTTTTTTCTCTCTCTTCCTCCTGATTCTGATTTTTCTACCTAACTTGGTCCGATCTTGATTCCGTGTTGCGCTAGATATAAGACATGCTTCGAATAATATAGAACATGATCAGATGAAGAAAAAAGAAAGAAATTTGTTTTTCAACCAGTTTTATTTTCTTCGAGAATCAACACTGAGATTTTGTTTTCTTTCGAGTGTTTTAATTGTATACAAACTCTTAACTAAAAGGAAAGATGATAATCTTGTCTTAAACTCGTAAAATATTCCTCAAATCTTGTTTGAAATCTTCTCAGGTTTGATTTAGAAACTACCACCAACTTTGTTTTGAATTCAAATGGAGGTGGTTGCCTTTTATCCAAATGAAGGGTGCCTTTAACACTTTTTCTGGGTGCTTTCAACACTTTTCGAGCCATATTTTCCACAATCATTTATTTCTCAAAAATACCTACAAACACATAAAATGACAATATTAATACAAAAATAAGCGCCAACAATGTATATTATCGAGACTAATAAAGACACAAATATGCGTCTATCAGCCCCCCCATCCATTTGATTGAATTTTATTTGATTCTTTTTAGATTTGAAATTGGTGTTTGTGTTGTTTAGAATTCTGATCATGTAAAATATCTCAGTTGTATTGTAAGTAGTAGAAAGTCAAAGTAGGAGCGGACTTACCCTCAAGTGTTTGCTGGATTAGGTCATAGCGAACATCCTCTTTTGTAAATTTGACTTTCATAATGTCATAGCAAACATCGACTTTGGTAGATTTGAGTTTCATGTTCCTTATTGGCAATTGAAGCTTAGGTCTTAGGTTTATTTGCTTAAAGTTACTTGATAGTTACTTGATAGTTATTTGACAGTTAATAGATTTATGAGTAGAATCAAAATTGGATGTAATTCTTTTGATGTTGTTTGTTAAGTGTTAGTCGGTGCTCAAGAGATAAAAAATATAGCTCTATATTTTGCTTATTTTCAACCTTTTGTTATAATTTTTTATGCTTATTTTCAACCTTTTGTCAAGTTTTGTATGCTTCTTTTCAACTTTTTGTTAAGTTTTTTATGCTTATTTTTATCCTTTTGTTAAGTTTTTACTAAGGTTGTTCCTGGATGCTTACTAAGCTACAAATCGCGAGTTTTGTAGTTGTTTAAACTTTAAACTGTATAGGGGCAGAATTTGTTGATGGCAACAACTTCCTTTTTTTCCCATTATATATATAAAAAGGCATTTTTTTAAGCGCTCTTTTTTTTAATAAAAAATATAGAATTTAACCATAATTGTTTATAAAAGACGATTAAACGTAGATCATCGATATAAGTGTTGTCCATCCACTTTAGGTGACGCTGATCTAGTACAATTAAGTATGTGGTACAAAAATGTAATAATGTCAAAACATAATTACTAACTTGAGAGTGGGTTATCTTTACCCTATAATATTTGCACCAATCAAACTTTGCCAAGTGTCGTCACCAGTTGTTGCACAAAAGGTAGATTCCGGCCAATAGGAAGCGAAGGTTCCATCACCGTTTAACATGGAAGCTTTACTTGTCTATTCCTTTAAGTGTTTAGATATTTAGGTTTTATTAGATGATCAACATGCAGAGATAGGTCATAAAAGGTATTAATCCTTGGGGTGGCTTGACACTACAATAAAATCCAATTATCGCATCAGGCGTTAATAAAATGACGGGGTATTTTGTCCCCCCAATTCTTTTTTAGATATTTTATATTACCCCTTTTTTAAGTCGATAATAGGTGAACCCCCTTTCTGTTAACTTTGTCGTGACCACTAAGTTAAGTGACCACGTGAAGTTTACGTGTTTACTACATAAAATATTCAAAAAATAGTTAGACGTAAATACCCCTGTATATTGTATTAACTCTCTATTGTTTTCTCCTCCCTCTCACAGCACAGTCGTACTCATCTCCACAACTACCACATCCTCCTTCAAGATAACCAGCACCACCATCCCCATCAACAACACCATCAGTGAGATTAATCAATTTTCTTTATAAACTTTACATTCATGATAATTAATGACTGTTACCTGCAAACTATTTTGGAGTGATATCAATTGGTGAGAATCTGATCTTTCAACCAACACTTAAGGTTCTTGCATTATTTCACAAACCCTTAGTTCCTTCCCAACACACTTCTCAATCACTATTGTCGTCAGCAAAATATCCACCAACAACAACCCTGACTTCTATCACCTGTGAATCAATACCATCAGCAACAACCAAATTATTTACCACCGCCAAATTGAAGATTAATAACAAAAAAATTTGTTCCCAATTCGCACCATGGACAAAACTGAAGATAAATGGCCAACTACTAAGCACCAAATAATGATAGACTAGAAGAATTCAATCTTATACAAGATTAACCCGTTCGAACCATTAGAATTAAGAAGCTTTTGAGAAGAAAAAAATGCCTGAGAAAAATCCTTAATTATCCTCTCCATCATTTTTGTAGCTCAAATATTTTCTCCAAATTCAAATCAAAATAGAACCCAACTCTTGATTCTTCATAAACTCTCAGATGACTCATCGGAGCTTGGATATCAAAAGTGTTGGCTTCAACACTCAACGTAGAGGCTATAGAATGATCATCATCAATTCATCGGAGCTTGGGTGGATAAAGAGGGTCAAGACTTAAAGAGATTCTCCTTGACTTCTTACCTCTCAGTCTATTAGGTACAGTTGAACATACTACTTTGCATGTTAAACGTGACGTAGCAGTTAGGGTATACATCTTGCGCGAAAAGCAATTGAAAGACCAAAAAACAAATGTCAAAGAAGGCATCATAACAGGCGGCTGATTCAACTCATGTAGACTCGCTTCCTGTGACCTTCAAACAAACCTCTGGAACAATTGTTTCTGCATAACTTTCAATTGTTCCGAGGAGTGACGTTATAAGTTACACAATTGAACAGAACCAGCTTTTATATTTTTAAGATTAAAATTTGGTATAAAAAATCAAGGTGAACAAATTTACCATGTAAAAAATCCTCCCATATTATCTTTTATAAAGAAAAACTATTTTTATTAAAAATGAGATAAAAACCGCATTTCACATAACACTAATTAAATTTAGATTTTAATTATTTTCTATATACCCGAATTGCCCTTCCTATATAATCTATAACTTTTAAATGGAAACAAAATCTTAAAACATAATCTTCGTATGAGAGAAAAATTCTGCTACAAATTTGATTTTCTGAAGAACCAAAGCACATCTTCTCCAAATTCGGCTAGGGTTTCAACAAAACATTTCTTTTCCAAATATGATTCATGAAATTTAATTGAAGATTTGTGTTCATTTTTGTTCCTGTTTAATTGAAGATTTGAGTTCCTGTTTCAAATTTTGTTGTGTAAGTGAAGATTTGAGTTCGTTGTTGGTTCTGCTTAATTGAAGAACATAAATTCTAGCTTCAAATACGAACACAAATTCTATCTTCTCCGATTCATCTCAAACAATTTCAAATCCATTGTTGATTTGAAGAACCGAGTTCGTATTTGTTTAAGTGATTCTCGAACATCACTCTCTTTTCCGTCTTCTAACTTCAGTTGTATTTCATCAGGTAAGTTTTAGTTTTCGATTTTTTAATTTTGGTTGTTATTTGATTATCAAATTTTCGATTAACCGAACTCAGAATTGTATTCCTTTCTGTTCAAGTGAAGAACAGGAACTGTAACTATTTTTTTTGTGTGTTTTCATGATTATTACTGTATTTTCAGTTTTGGTGATTCTTAATGTATTTTTCAGTTGTTATTTGATCATATTCTCACTCTGTCCAAGCTTTTGTATTAGTTCAATCATTCCTCTGAAACTGAAATCCAACTTTCAAATGTTGTTGGTGGTGTTGTTGTTTATATTCACATACAGTGAAACCGTTTTTGGTTTCATACTTTTTCTTGTATATAATTGGAATCAGAATTTTGTTATGTTTTTGATGTTAATTTTCAATTTTTGTTGGTGTTGTTGTTTATATTCACATACAGTGAAACCGTTTTTGGTTTCATACTTTTTCTTTGTATATAATTGGAATATGATGTTACCTTGTTATGTTTTTGATGTTAATTTTCAAATGTTGTTGTTGGTGTTGTTGTTTATATTCACATACACTGAAACCGTTTTTGGTTTCATACTTTTTCCTGTATATAATTGGAATCAGAATTTGTTATGTTTTTGATGTTAATTTTCAAATGTTGTTGTTGGTGTTGTTGTTTATATTCACATTCAGTGAAACCGTTTTTGGATTCATACTTTTTTTCTGTATATTATTGGAATCACATTTTTGTATGTTGTTGATGTTAATTTTCAATTTTTGTTGGTGTTGTTGTTTATATACACATACAGTGAAACTTATGTTGGTTTCATACTTTTGCCTGTAGGTTATGAAATCACATTTTTGTTATATTGTTGATGTTAATTTTCAATTTTTGTTGGTGTTGTTTGTTTATATACACATACAGTGAAACTTATTTTGGTTTCATACTTTTTCCTGTAGGTTATGGAATCATATTTTTGCTATTTTGTTGATGTTAATATTCAAATTTTGTTGTTTGTTGTTGTTTATATTCACATACAGTGAAACTTATTTCGGTTTCATACTTTTTTCTGTAGGTTATGGAATCTGTTCTCGCTGTTATATTTCACAAAGATGATACATTATCTTTTCGTATTGGTCTACAAGCATCTGTTTGTGATTTTAAGGGTAGTATATGTTCAAGTTGGTGTCAATTCTCTTCTCTTTCTATTAAAATTTTCCACATAGTTTGTGATCAGCAAAAGGTTATCAATTCTGATTTTGATCTCCATCGGTTGTTTTATTTACTTTGTTTAATAAGCTTCCATCTCTTGAGTTACATGTAATACATAGGGATGAGTCATCTAGTTGTAGTTCAGAAATTTCAGGAATCATAACATATGAGCAGCCACGAAGTTTAGGAATTATATCTTTTGAGCATTCAACACTTACAAATTTAGTTGATTATGATGTCCGTAATAAAGTTAAAAAACCTTTGAAGTTTGCGCCTTGGTTTGGCCTTTTTCAGGGTGTAAATCAGGTGTTTAATGGAGGTGTTCAACAAATTAGTTCTGATTTATTGAAATAGCATGCAGTATCTGGGTATTCATTTAAGATGACAAGGAATGAGAAGTTGAGGATTGGTGCATGTTGTTCTACGAAGGAATAAGATTAATGTGAATGGCATATATATGTTGTTTCCATTGATGGTGTTGAAGGTAGTCTTTTTATTATCAAGGAGTTAAATAAGAAGCATACTTGTTGTGATGGAGTTGTAAACAGACCACATTTGTCGAAGAAACTTATTAGTAGCTTGATTCTTGAAGAGATTAAACAGAATCCAAAGAAGAAGACAAAGGATATTATGAATCAGTTTACAAGAGAGTACGGCTTTGAAATTAGTCGTTATTATGCATATGCAGGGAAGAGGCATGCATTGAATATTAAATGGGGAGAGAACGAGAAATCATTTATGTACTTGAAATGGTATACCAACAAATTGACTGAAACCAATCCTGGATCTCGTGTTGTTTTGGAAGTTGAAAATGGGACTCAAAAATTTCAGAGATTGTTTATCTTTTTCGGAGCATGCATTCGTCGATTCAATTACTGTCGTCCTTTGTTATTCCTTGATGCAACCCATTTTGAAGAGCAAATACCTTGGTCATATCATGGCAGCAACAGGTCTAACCGGGAATGACGGTAATTTTCTTAAACATTGTATTTTGTTTCTTAGTTGATAAACAGGTTTGTTATTTAATCATATACAAATGAAACCTAACATCATGCTACAACCCGATGAAACCAAGTTGGAAATCAGCGAAACATATTTTTTTTAAAATGTAATTGATATGTATGAAACCTTATTCGGTTTCATTGTTTTTTATATGCTGAGACATTTTTTCTACAGAAAAATGTAGTTTAAACGAATGAAACCTTTTTCGGTTTCATTGTTTTTTTATATGCTGAGACATTTTTTTTTCTGTTCTGTTTTTCAGAAATCTATCCTTTTGCTTATGCTGTTGTTTCTTCGGAGAATGACGCCAACTGGAAATGGTTTTTGGAGAATTTGAAGCAAGTAATTTTTCCTATGCGCAAAAATCTTACTTTTGTTAGTGATCGAGTTACTGGTTTGGTGAATCAAATTCCTGATGTATTCCCTGATGCTGCTCATGGTTGGTGTTATTAGCATATGAAGAACAATATCAATACACACTTGCCGAAGTCCAATAAGGTTTATAATAATTATGTGCTTGGGTTGTTTGAAAAATGTGCGTATGCTAATACACATATAAAATTTTCAGAGAACTCGGAGAATTTGTTGCAGGTCAAAAATCAGAAGTTACAAGATTATCTGAGTAGAGCTCCGATTAATAAATGGGCAAGTGTTTATTTCCCGGGTCGTCGTTATGGTAGGTTGTGTTCGAATATTGCTGAGAGTTTCAATAGTTGGATCGTTGAAGAGCGAGAGAAGCCTGTAACCATTATGGTTGATGAGATTAGAGTGAAGCTTATGAATCAAATGTGTGTACGTCGTGAGGAATGTGCAACATTATTGAAGTGGAGAGAAACTTTGTGTCCAGAGTTTGAAACTGAGTTGTACAACAACAAGATGCACGGCCGTGAATACACTGTCACCAAGTCGTCGCAATATGTGTTTGAAGTTCATTCTACATTAACACAAAAGGTCGATTTGGAAAGAAGAACATGTTCTTGCAATCGCTGGCGCATCTACGGTTTTCCTTGTGCCCACGCTATCCGTTGTATCATGCTAAATGAAGAAGACCCGTATAAGTACGTTGAATTCTATTTTACATTAAAGTTCTACCGTGAATCCTATGCAAGACCAATCAATCCTGTTCCCATAGTTGAAAAGCCTACGGTTGTGTCTCCAAAATCTCTTGTTCTTGGTCCTGATGCTCTACCATAACCTGGTCGCCCAAGGAAGAAGAAGAGAATTCCTAATACAGGTTCAGTTCCTAATAAGAAGATGAGAACTTGTGGTAGCTGCCATATTTTGAGTACCCATAACCGAAGGACATGCCCTGCGCGGCAGATGTGAATTTATTTTGACAACAATTCATTGAATTTTTCATTTTCATTTTTTGTTTAGACTACTATATGTTTCAATCTTCATATTTTTATTATTCTTTTTTTTTTCTATATTGTTTACAGTTAAAATTTTATTTTTCCCCAGGTCTTTCATGTTTTTTTATTTTTAGATTAATTTTTTCATAGTTACAGGATTTTTATAATTTGTTGGAACCAGAATAGGTTTCATAGCTTTGTCACATGAAAGACCTGTAGCGTATGTTTTTTTTATCTCTAAAATGATGAAACCTTTTTTGGTTTCATCGTGTTTTTTCATCTGGAATAAGATGAAACACCTCTAAGTTGATGGAATAATTTTTAGTTTCATCGTTTTTTCTCATCTGGAATAAGATGAAATAAAAAAAACGATGGAACCTTTTTTGGTTTCATAGTTTGTTTTCTTCTGGAATAAGATGAAACAAAAATAAATGATGAAACCTTTTTTGGTTTCATCTGTAGTAAGATGAAATAAAAACAAATGATGAAACCTTTTTTGGTTTCATAGTTTTTTTTCATCTGTAATAAGATGAAACAAAAAATATTGATTAACATTTCTTAAAAATCATACTGTAATAAGATGAAACAAATCATGCAAAAAGATTTCCATCCTTGATTAAGAGAAAAATATCATAACAAATTTTATAACTTAAGAGTAGTGATTGATCAAAAGACTGATTAACATTGAATAAGATGTTTTTACGGACAACCATTTGTACTTTTATTAGAAACTAATTGATTAACATTGTTAGTTTCAACCTCTCTTCCATGAACAGACAACCACCATGAGGTTTGACCATCAGTCTTCTTTTTTCTTCCATTTTAAGTTGCAACTTTGTCAAGGAGTATTAGTCTTCAACTTTGTCAAGGAGTATCTTGCATGCCAACTTTGGCCTCATATTTTGCACCTTTTGTTTTATGTGCTCTTCGGATGAAAAATTTCCTTTCAAAAGGCTCTTCATGTAATATCAAACATGATGTCCGCAATCATTCCTGAAATTAACAAAACAATATCTTTAAGTTGAAAAATACAAAAAAGGATTGAAATGAAGATATCACAATTTCTTTTAAAAGTACTTACACATCTTGTTGACAGCAGAAAGGGGTGTTCAAAATAAATTCTTTTGTTTGACTTAATGGGTCCAGGCAGAGCTTTGGTACATGTTTTCTGAATGCTGACACCATTCTTTCCTTCATGCTTTCAGCATTGTTTTTGCATTCATCTTCAGTGGAGGCCACTGATTTGTAGTGAGAGAATTCTCCAGTCTCATTATCAAAGACTAACAATGTCCAGTGATATGTCTTTTCACTTAGTTTTTTTATGATTGGAATGAAGACATATTCTGGAGGTAATCCATTTTATCAATGAAAGCTTCAATCGCAGTGTGGCAACTTTTACCGATTGAGTGCATTGTCTGAAATTCAATAAAAAATCAAAATGAGTGCATTGTTGAAAATCAGTGAAACCTTTTTTTTACAGAAAAATGTAATTGAAACAGATGAAACCTTATTTTGATGAAACCAAAAAGTTAGATGAAACTTACATAGACATAATGTGCTTAGGAAAATAGCCCTTTTGTACTTAGGAGTGCCATCTGATTTCTTGATGTTCTTTGCTATGTTTTTTTGCAATTTGAGCATGTAGAACTCAATCATGTCTCCTTCTATGTCACCTTTTCTTATCAAGGCGTTCATATTTTTTCCTGTAATGTACAGGCCCATATCGTCCTTCTACCAAGCCATGTCATTGTTGTTATATTGTTGATAAACAAATTTAATATTTAAGAAGAATAAAAGAAACTAAAACACTTAAATTATTTAACCAAAAAACTTAATGGTATGAATGCCACGTACCTTTCATTGTGCATTTTAAAATATCTGCACACAATTTGTTTTTCATTTGAATCCAGCAGTTGCATAATTTTTAAGTTGTCTACTACTTTCAACTTGTCTTACCTTTTCTCTTTTTTTTTCTCCAACTTTTTCTTTTGATTTCTGCTCACACACCGAGTTTTTTTTCTTTTCTTATTCTTAGCATCTCCAGGTGTATAATCCTGCATCTTGACAGGTGCTTGCATTCTCCTTTTGTTTTCTCTCATCCTTGAGATTATGTTACTCAATTTTTTGTCGAGACTGATGTCTTCACCATCTTCTTTCTCACTGTCAGTTTCCGTCAATCCCAACTTGAAATGAGGAACATCATCTTCTAAAGCAATTACATCATTTTCCATGTTTACAACAGAGTAGTAGCACATGCCTTTACTACTTGGATTTGATGTAGAAGTCTTGGTTGCATACTCGTCTTCCATTTGCTGAAGAATAGTTTCATTAATTGAACCTTGGCTTTGAGTTGACACTTCAATCTGTGTCTCTGGCTTTGATGAAGAACTTTTCTTCGCTTCCAGTTCTACTCTCTCAGCGACTCTGATATCTTCTATAGTGTCTGGAGTCAATTCAGAAACTTCTTTTAGTGCACTCCTCAAGTTACTCTTCGTCAAAGAAGATTCAATTTGTTCAACCACTTTTATATCTTCAATTGTGTTCGGATTTAACTCCGAAACTTCTTTCATTATACTGTCATTGGCTTGTTTCCCTTTGATTTCAGATTCTACCTTCTCATCCACCTCCAAATCTTCAATTGTGTTCGGAGTTAACTCTGAAATCTCTTCAATATGAACTTCATGAGCTGAATCCTCTTCAGGTTCCACTGCGTCATGCTGCTCCTGAACATCTTCATGAGATGAAACCTTTTCAGGTTCCACTGCATCATGTTGGATCTGAGCTTCTTCATTAGCTGAAACCTTTTCAGGTTCCACTGCATCATTCTGCTCCTGGACTTCTTCATGAGCTGACACCTCTTCAGGTTCCACTGCGTCATTTGATCCTGAACTTCTTCATGAGCTGAAACCTTTTCAGGTAATATTTTCTTAGTTTCAACCTCTCTTCCATGAACAGACAACCACTGCATCCATAAACCTTTTTCAGGTTCCACCGCATCATGTTGGATCTGAGCTTCTTCATTAGCTGAAACCTTTTCAGGTTCCACTGCATCATTCTGCTCCTGGACTTCTTCATGAGCTGAAACCTCTTCAGGTTCCACTGCGTCATGTTGATCCTGAACTTCTTCATGAACTGAAACCTTTTCAGGTTCCACTGCATCATGTTGTTCTGTTTCTTCAAACATATTCATTACCTGCAATATTTATTGATTTCAGAAAAATTAGATTCAATGACAACAATCAAATCAAATCAAATCAAATCAAATCAAATCAAATCAAATCAAATCAAAACAAAGTATAGTAAATTATCACCTCATCATTGTCAGACTTTTGTTCTCTATCTTCTTCAACCTCAACATTCACATCATCTTGTTCTACCATTGCATCCATAATTTTTATAGTATTGGTTATCAATTCCTCCATATCTTGTTCAGTGTATGAAACTGTTTCTGCTTCATCTCGCTTACGTTTTTTTCTCACGTAAGTCTTCCTCACTGGTTCTAGTTCTTACTTATATTCAGCATCACATTTTGCAAGAATTGATTGATCTTCTTCCGAAAGCCCATTGTTACCAACGCTTGTAAGCTTGTCAATCAAAATTCTTGCCCACTTATATTTTTCCTTGTATGTGGTATCTTCATTTCCAGTTTCAACACTCACTTTATTTCTATCAACAATAGTCTCTTCATTTGTTTCACAACCAATATCTTCATTTCTTTCACCAACCATCTCTTCATTTCTTTCAGAACCAATATCTTCATTTCTTTCACCAACCATATCATTATCCTCTTCATTTGTTTCACCACCAACATCTTCATTTTCCTCTTCATTTCCTTCACCATCTATATACTCTTCAAACTGAATTTCCTCTTCCTTTATACACTGGACCAAACGTATTTCTTGTTCATTATATTCTAACATGAAAGATCCCTGACGGTAACCAACATTCATCTGTGGAATACAAGAAAAGTTCTGATTAATAAGTTGGTATTAAATAAACTATGAAACCTTTTTTGGTTCCATAGTTTTGCTTTTTCATCTTAAATAAGGTGCAGACATTAAAAATTATAAACAAACAAGAATTGTTGTTGCTTTTACCTTGGAGAAAATTTCTGGTTTGTTGGAGAGATCATCAAAATGATTCACCAATTGCTTGCTTATTTCATCAAGGTTCCATCTAGCGAACCTTGCGTATGTTTCGCTCTATCTTCTCTCAAAGTGATGTTTGTCATCTCAGCAAACCAATACTGTAAAAAACAATACACGATTCAACATTTAAATTAGTAATCAAACTCGGGAAAAATAAAAAATAAACATTTTATGAATAAAAAGAAACAAAAATTAACTTACCAGTGGGTAAATGACGCAAACTGATACATCATCAACTTCTTCAGCTTTAATTATAGACTCAAGTAGATTTTCATGCAAAACATCAGGCCAACACACTTTATTCATCTCAAATACTTGGTACAAGTATTTTGATGTCAGATTCTGCCCACCTTTGTTTGGGACAAATATCGAAACCAAGAGATAGAGTATGAATAGCTTGACGAAGTATTCAGCTTTGGTTTCATCTGCTGCTGTTTCCATCATAGCTCTGACAATATCAGTTTTCCTCATCTTCTTAGCTCCTTTACAATACTCAACTTGAAACATGTTCACCTTTTTCTTCAGCTCAACATCTTGGTGTATATCTACATTCTTCATCATTTGTAGACCAAAGATGACAACGAACTGTTCAGGTGTTGTCCGTAGTATCATATTCCTTGCTCTCATCAATTTGAAACAATCTGGTTTATCACCCTTGACACTTCTATAAAATGACCCTAAGATCATCTGAACTGCTTTTGTCGTTTTCTTTAATTTTTCTGCTTGAAGGGTACCATCGAAGAACGGTTTGAAGAAACGCCAGAATGGACATGCAACAAGTTCCTTCATGTGTTTTTCTTTAGTTTGTATCAATGCTTTTATTTTTGGTGCCTCTGTATACAAATGTTGTAATGAGCACCTGTATGGATCTGGATTTTTTTTTTCCTGTTACAGAATAAGTAAACCATTAACACAAACAGAACAGAATAGGATGAAACCTTTTGGGGTTCCATCAAAACATGCATTAAGTAAAAAAACACCAACATTTTTTAGTCACAGCCATACACAGAATAGGATGAAACCTTTTTGGGTTCCATCAAAACATGCATTTTATAAAAAAACACCAACATTGTTGGTCACAAACATACACATATTAGGATGAAACCTTTTTGGGTTCCATCATAATACCAATTAAGTAAAAAACCACCAACATTGTTGGTCACAGGCATACACAGAATAGGATGAAACCTTTTTGGGTTCCATCAAAACATGCATTTACTAAAAAACACCAACACTGTTGGCCACAACAATATACAGATTAGGATGAAACCTTTTTTGGTTCCATCAAAACATGCATTTATAAAAAACCACCAAAATTGTTGGTCACAAACATACATAGAATATGATGAAACTATTTTTGGTTCCATAACACTACGTATTAAGTAAAAAAATACTAACTATGTTGGTCACAACCATACACATAATAGAATGAAACCTTTTTTGGTTCCATCAGAATACCAATTAAGTAAAAAAAACACCAACTCTGTTGGTCACAACCACACACAGAATAGGATGAAACCTATTTGGGTTCCATCACAATAAGTTAGGTTAAAACAGATGAAACCTAAACGTTGCTACAAACAGATGAAACCTAGATGAAAATCAATGAAACCTAGTTTCATAAAAATGTAACTGAAACCTAACTATGAAACCTGTAATTTCGAAAGAGATGAAACCTTATTAACCAAATACATCGATGAAACCAAAATCGTGAAACTAAAAATCATAAACATGCAGAATATGATGAAACCTTATTAACCAAATGCATTTTGATATTCAACCATAAACAATCACAAAATATGATGAAACCATAAACTTCGATTTACCTTTCGTAGATTCTTGTTTCTTAACTGGTTTATTGAGTTTTTTCTTCATCTTCTTGTCTTGTTTCTTCACCATGTTTAATGATCTTCAGTGATTTTTCTTAGGTTTAAACTGTGACAGAAATGAACAGAAACTTCAGGTAGATTATGATGAGTTAAAAGTAGAAGACTATATTCTACTGTTGATGATCAACAATCGTTTTAGAATCAGAAATTTAGGCTGATTACGACTCAAATTCTACTATTGATGATGATTTAAGTGATGACTTTTGTTTCAGGGAGATTAATGTGATGATTTTTTGATATGATTGATGATGACGATGACGTTGGTTCAGGTGTTTTTCTCTGATGATTTTGAAACGATGAACGGTATGATTTTGGAAATAGTAGATGATAGAAGTTAAGAGGGAAATAATGGCGTTAATCAAGGGAAGGTGGGCGTGCGTGGTTAAGTGGGCGTGATGCGCGTGATCAGTTAATGAATTTGGGCTGAATTATAAGTGAGGATAATATAGACAGTTGGTTTATAGTGGGTTTTTTGTGTCAAATTTATTTTGTTGGGTTTTATGTAGTTGGATAATGACATCTTTAGGCTTATAATCCACGTCCTATTTTAAGATTTGTGATTGAATAAGCTAACGAAAGAAGTCCAAATATTCTTAATCCATATCCAATACGTATACCAAATTCGAACCTTTTCCTCGAAGATTTTCATTACACTATTCTACTAAAAACAACCCGAGTCCCTGAATATTTTTATAATTAGAATAATCCTACACCATTCTAGCAATTTTTAGTTTTATTGACAACCTTTTTCACTAGAACCTATTTTTAAAGAAAATTAAACCCATCGATTTATTTCTTGTCATTGCCAACGTAGATGTCAGGTAAAAGAAGAAAATAACAGCATTACAATCATCGAATGAGTAATGAATAGGAAATCATTAAAAATTAATTGAAATAATACTTGGACAGGTCGTAGGGTTTAAGAAGAACAACCAACAATAGTTGAATGTGACGTATATAAAGTTAACAAAGCCACTGAGGGATTATGGATGAAGTTTAAGGTCTCAAGACTATTCCACTCAGTTTTTTATTATCATTTCTTTTGTCACAAAGGAATTGTTCTGCGTGTTCTACCTCCTTATCAAATTAAAAAGGAATACTAATTGAACAAAGTTGTTATAAGGTTAATGTATAAAAAGTATACTAATTTAGTCGTTAAAAAGTTGTAACAAAGATAGATTAAATTAAATATATATAAAGCAAAATGATCCCTTTTTTGACGTCATATCCATGGATGATATATCAGATTAGGGATTGAAAAGTTGTGTAAATCTGTAATACAGCCATGCTTGTGTGCTTGACCTTTTGTACTTGTCCTTTTTGTGTTGCATTCATTAATTATCCATCTTCAATTGAGTGAGTTAGTGTATAAATAATAAATAACTGCATAAAATAATAATAGTCTTAATCGAGTGAGTAAGTGTATAATTTATATCAAAAATTAATCAATGATTAATTCAAAGTTAAAGTTTGAGCTTTGAACAACTATAACTAAAGAATCGCGAATTATTTGAATATTCTGTCGCCTAACCTCTGAAGTTTTCGAAGATTTTAGTATTTTGATTATGATTAGGTGTATTAGGTACTCAGGTGCGTCAGTTTTTAAAATCTAATAGTCTTTTTTAAGTATTATCGTCCCTATGGCATAAGATAGATACTTTGATTTGATTTTCCATCTAACCAATTGCTTATAATAAGCTTAGCAGAATCCAACAGATTAATTAGTAAGTAATTAATAACTTGCTTTTTAGCTCCAAACCTTCACCCACCTGTTAATCATGTATTATGGTTAGGATTTGTAGTTTATACATACTAAAAAAAGGTAGTACTTAATTAAGCGTATAACATAACACCAATAATAATTCAGCCACAACAATACAAGAACAAATATTATTTCTTATACACAACTACAAGGTGTGATTGGACGACTCGAATTTGGTGTTTGGAAATTAAAACGACCAACGAATAAGTGAGCTTGTTGAAACTGAACCCTCTTGGTTAGATTTAGGGCCAGCAGTCCTATGGAGTCGGTTAATTGGCAAATTTGGCAGTTAGAGGTTACTATATGGGCTTGCCAGATCGGCAAATTTACTTATAAAGTTGTTGGAAAATATATGTTCCGGTTTCTTGGAAATCATTACGATGTAACAATAACAATACTAATAAAATAGAAAGTTAAAAATATTTATCGGATTTAATTGATCGAGGCGAGGTACTTCTCTTTTCTTAAAGACAATTCATTCCTGCATACGGTGCTCACGACTTTATGGATGTCGTCTTCCAAGATACAACGATCACGTCTTGTAGTAAATAGCACTACAATACTACTCGGTCGGTGAATGTTGAAGATTACTGCACTGTTAAATACGACTCGGACTCTAAACATAAAAACTAGTTTTCTTTCTTTCTAAAAACTTGTAAAAACCATAGGAAACTAAAACAAGAGATGGGTATTTATAGAGTCAATGGTGACTCTACAAAGTGTCTCTTCACCCATAAGTGTCTCACCATGTCTAATGGTGACTCTCCATAATAACAATTCATGACTAGGTGTCTTATGGGTGAAAGGGCATAACCCAAACACATCTCTTAGAGTTAAACATTTGAAATCAATTTTCACTCACATAAAATAATTTTAATCCAAAATTCCAACAATCGC
>JAJJMC010007139.1:2932630-3062643 GCA_023531435.1 Papaver californicum | reverse complement strand
GCCGTTGATGTAAATCGATACAATAAATTTCACACATTATATTTTCTTATAATCGTCAAATTCTCGGTTGTGTTCATTTCGGTCCTGAACGTTCTTGGTTTTTCATGAGTGCTCTAGATTAACCTAGCCTTCTAGTTATCATAGAAGCGGCCCCACTTCTCACTCATATAGGTGATCTCCTATTGTAAGTATTCTGTCATATTTCTAAGCTGTAGGAATTATTAAGAGAAATTATCAACCTCTAACTTGACAGGGCAACACTGACTCTTATCATAGGAATGGAAAGAGAAAATCTCTTTCAGTGTTTTCTGACGAGTATGTCACAACTTAGTTTGTCCTTTTGAACCTAGACCATGGGATCTTCAATAGCTTAGGTTGGGTAACCGCTGCAACTTACCCTTTAGTAAGGCTATATGCCCCATTCCCCTCGATGATGCAATTATAAGCTCTCTTTAGAATATGTATCCTTTTGTCGACTTGATACAATTTTCAAACACTATTTCTTTTAGATACGCGCATTTGAGAGCAATTATTTTTCGATATTACGTTGACCTTATATTTATAGGAACGTACCATAATACCTTTTAGGAACCCTCATATTTTGATGAATTTATATCATTATAACGATCTTGTTATACAATAACCACACCCACAATTTCGTAAATATTCATCATATAATTTTAGTGAGTAGCAACACTGCTTTTCTTTTTGCTTAGCGAAATAGGTGCCAAACAAAATTCAATACTCATACTGTAGCCACAACAAACGCAGGCTTATCAGTATGTATACAACCAAATTATCTCAATTATAGGTTCTTTACTTTCTGGTTTACTGTGGAGAAATAAATCAATCGTTATTGCGTATTTCCCCCACATTTCAATGGTACATCAGAAGAACTCATGAGGATGCAATTACAGAATCAAACTTTGAAATCTAAAATTTTCAAGTTTGTTCGTACATCACAACTCCTTCGGATGACACATTTTACTTGGATTCCAATTGGATTACTTACTGGCCAGATCCTGCATCAGTAATCAATACATCCAATTTTGAGATTCGTTGTTCAATTTGGTAAATCAAAACTTTTGACTAACCAATCACCATTCATTCCCATGTTTCCACTAGGACCGTAATGAATTTGGATTCCCATTCTCTTATTCAAGTTAAACTGTCACTAAGATTCCTGTATACAGTAATCTACAATCATGGCTCTTCTTAATAGTCTTGAAACCAATGGGTGGTTGACAGTTCCAAATCACTTGTTCCCCCACATTTCATGTCATTCTCAAATGACATGAAACAACAAGAATTAAAAAGCCGTTCTCAATTTCAAGGTTTTGGAATACCAAAAATTTCCCAATACTGTGACAAAATGAACGGATCAAATCCGACCATGCCGTTATTAAACCCAACTAATTTGGATTTCACCATTACTTGTATCATGGAGTATATACAAGTATGCATTCCTTCTCCTCCATATTCCATGATTTTCAACTATGAAATCACTAGTCCAAAAGATCGGTGTATGATACTGTTAGAGATCCTCTCATGATCAGTGAAACATACAGACAATGAAATGCATCTATATATCCCTTAATTTCTTTCTTGCTAGAAGGTACTTGTGAAAACAAAAAGATTAATGTTGGCAGTTACATTAAACCTTTCTTTTGTTCAAGCCAATCTACTTTATGAGCGATCATCAGATTAGAAGAACGATTCTTACAGAGAATCCAACATTCGTTAACTTGGTCTGAAAACAAATTTGCCTCTCCACAAACATTCGTTTGAAGAGTATGAGTTGATGTACTCAACAAATATTTGAAATCATATAAATATGTGTACCAGTACCAAACAATTAATATATGATTTTTCAAATGAAGAGACCTGACGTTTCATTTCGCGACCAACAAATTAATGAGAAACCTGTACTGAAATAAGCATACAACGAGAAAAGCCATCATTCAAAATGGGAGATCAAATGATTTCATGGTTTAAGAAAAGACTAAACAGATGTTATGGCTATGATACTTCCCTACTAAACATTCGTGTAAACATACACAACCACTGTAGTCTATCGCAAGTAGGTAATTCAGAATGCCATCCTCAACCAACAATGTCCTAGGTTACACGATCAACAACATATGGATATCTTACCTATTTCACAGAACGGAAACATGAAACATATAAACTACAGGCCACTGCACTGAGCCTTAAGTATATGCAGCAACATAAAAGAAAATTATATGCAGTAGCATAAAATTTCTGACTATTAATATTTTAAGAAACCGAAACAAAGAATTGAATTGTCTTTAAGATTGTTGGAAAATATGTGTTCCGGTTTTTTAGAAATCATTACGATACAACAACAACAATACTAATAAAATAGAAAGTTAAGAATACTTATTGGATTTAGTTGATCGAGGTGAGGTACTCCTCTTTCCTTAAAGACAATTCATCCCTGCATACGGTGTTCACGGCTTTAGGGATGTCGTCTTCCAAGATGCAACGATCATGCCTTGTAGTAAGTAGCACTACAACACTACTCGACCGGTGAATGTTGACGTTTACTGCACTGTTAAATACGATTCGGACTCTAGATATAAAAACTAGTTTTCTTTCTTTCTAAAAGCTTGTAAAAACCATAAAAAACTAAAATAAGAGATGGGTATTTATAGAGTCAATGTGACTCTACAAGGTGTCTCTTCACTCATAAGCGACTCACCATGTCTAATGGTGATTCTCCATAACACATATTCATGACTAGGTGTCTTATGGGTGAAAGGGTATAACCCAAACACATCTCTTGGAGTTAAACATTTGAAATCAATTTTCACTCACATAAAATAATTTTAATCCAAAATTCCAGCAAAAATCAACAAATTTGAGGGTTTGTGAATCGCGACAAAGACTTCACCGAATGGTTATCTATTTGTCGCTCAACGATGATATTGCCACTAACGACTATATCTTTTGAAGACTCAATTTGAGTCTCATGTACATATCTAATTTAAACTCATCTGAACCAAACATTTTCTATGTCTCAATTCTCACGCAAATTTCTCTAATCTCACTAATTATTTATAATATGGTTTTTGCTTCCCAACCTTCTCAAAAGTAACATTAAAGTTTGTGGTTCAAAGTTTCTTATGGAAGAAGATAAACCAATTTGCATAAATTACATACACTTTACACTGTTGGATTCTATCAACGGTGCACAACAACAATGACTACACTTTGTAGAAAAAATTCATAAACAATTCTATGCAGATAACAAAACCTTCGAAGACGTGATCATAAAGGATTGTTGGGTCGTTTCCATATAATCAAGAGAGAAGTGTCCTTATATATTGTTACGATCATGCAAGCCAATTGAGACAGAAACAACAGTGAAACTGATCTTGATGTGGTAAGAATATTTAGAAATTTTGTCAAGTTGTTAAAATTTTAATTTTTAATTTTATGTGACCTTTAATAAAAAAAAATTACAAATGACAGGAACGAAAGTGTAGAGAGGATTGACACAGAAAACACGACAAAATTTTTGGTAACGAAAGTTGTTACAACATCCTAAAGTGATCGAACAAGTATAATCCAACTTTGTTGGAATCTCTACAACAAGTGTTATCTAGATCTCCATACTCTTTTTCTATAAAAATTCTCAATGCTTACAATCCAGTTCACCATATTCTTCATCAAAATCAAACTCAACTCAACTAGTGCATATTGTCATACCGGTAATCTATATACAAATTCAAATATTAATGTTGGTAATACCGTAAAATTTAAGGAATTATCAAAAAGGAGAAAAAATACAAGGAAAAAAAAGGCCCAGAAATGATCTTCAAATTATTTAACATGGTCGAGCTCATGGAGAAGAGCCAACGTGCAACGGGAAAACAAAGAGAAAATTCAACATAGTTTTGTGGGAAAGCATTTTAAAAGAAGTCATATTTTTGCAATAAAAACATTACTGCAATTGGGACAAGCATAAAATTCTTTCAGTGGACACTTCAAAAATGAATGAGCAACAACATGGTCTATGACGAATCATTTTTATTCGTGTTTAGGTTTCATGTTTTAGGTGATTAAAAAAATTAACAAGGATGGCATTGTGGTAATCATATGTAAGTAAAAAACGTTATGCCGAAAGGATAATTTTGCTGAGATTCGTTACCTTTATCTTTGGTTTGTTCAAGTTTTTACTGTTATTGGATTTTTATTAATTTTTTACGTAAACATTCACCAATTTTTTCCTCAGGTGTTGTTAGGAGGTTTAAAGGCTCTGATCTTTGGTGTACCTTCTTTCCATCGCAGTGAACTGGTCAGTCAATACTGTATCAATTGTAAGGGTTTTACTTTTTTTCTTGTAATCCATTGACGTCTTCAACTTTCTTCATAAATTGATGTTTTTTTACTTGTTGTTGTTGATGATGATATGTTTATATTGGCGATTTCTTTGAGAGAAGAGCATCCGGCAATTTCGACTATAAGAATGAGGTTAATTGGACTACAAGATCAAACCAGATTTTGGAGCAAGATTTTATTTACGCAATTCTACTGTCACGCTCATGATTGATAAGAATCAGCACTCAATAGATCAAAAAGTGTCGAATGGGTGCAACCGTGCGAGGTTGAGTAACTCTTCATTCTACTAGGAGGTTGTGCAGAAGTAAACACTCTAAACAAACATCAAAAGGTTATATGCCTCACTCGAAGGGTAGTCTCCCCTAATGATTGGTTGACTCACTAACATTGTATAATTCTTCATTTAATTATCACAAACATGGGTAAAACACATCATGATTACTCTCTCAATAACTAAAAACACATGAAATAACAAAATTTTGTAGCACTTTTATTTTACATTGTTTTGGTAAGAGAACCATATGTAAACTTAGCTAAAAGTGTACTACGTGACTCTAAAATCTCTAAAAGTTTGAGATAATGCAAAAATTTGCAAAAATTTAAAAAATTTACTGAAGAAAGTGAATACTAACTAAAAACTAAAAACTCTATACGCTCAAATACTCCTGCACTCTTAAACTTTATATTGTACTCAATGTTCAAAACTGAAAATTGTGATTTTTGACCTAACAGTGAATAAACCTCGAAAACTGTACATATTGGTAAGGAATTAGGAAAAACATCCTTCACGAAAAATGTGCATCTACGGTTTTACTCTATCGTGTTGAAAGGGCTCAGTGTTTCGAGTTACATTCTAGGGAATACGACATCTAAAGTGATATACTAGCAAACTGAAAAAGACATGGACTCAACTTCACACGCATATCGCTCCAACCAAACGGACTCCTAATTGGATTTTTTTTTTTTGCAGAAGAAAGGCGAGTCTTTCATCTTGCAAATTTGGGTCAATCATCAAATTCAGACTTCGAACAAAGTTCAGGAGATGTTTTACCGAAAAGTGTGAAAAATAAAAAATTTGGTTGAGAAAATTTCTCGTCAGATTTTCTTTATAGATTTAGGACCTTTTAAAACTTTAGATAGGAACGCAAATGACGATATACAAACTATAAAAACTAAAAAAAAAAAGATAGAAATACAAATACAAAATTAATGCATTGATTCTCATTCAGCGTTTAGTTTAACATTGGCATGCCAACTTGCAAGATAGACTTCCCATATATCAATAACCTGAAAAGTTGAGTATCCATCTATACAAAAATCTGTAGCACAAATAATAGCTTCACACAAATGTTAGCATATAATAATAAGGAAGAAGCTATTGTTTGCATAAGCATTTCTACACTTGGAAGTGTATAGAGAACATATAATACTAGAAATTCTATAGATTCCTTTTGGTCAACCTGCATGGCGTTAGAACCAAACATTTTTTACGGGATGATATTTAAAAGCTAAATAATATGTAAGAACTTTACAAGCACACAAATCCAACCCTAAGATAAATAATCATAGGGTTGAGATTGAAAACCAAATTGATTTCAACTATTGTATACTTGGTGTTATGCATCGTACATGTTATCTCCGCAAGGAAACATGAAGACAACAGGAAAAAAGAACCAATAACTAAAATTTATAGCAAATTAATAAATTATATTATATAAACAGAATTGGTGTATACAACCTGTTTATAGAATTTACCACCCGCTTTTGATAGACACCATCACCAAGTTGCTTCCACCATAAAAACCTAGAACCTATAAGAAAAACGTTAACTAGATCATAAAAATAAATCTCAAACAAAAACAATTGCCTACTGCTCCCCAGCAGCCGGGTTAAAATATGGTGGGTGTCAAACCGGTCAAAATATTTTCTAACTCCCTACATTAACGAGTGCAGTAGCAATAAAGAGAAGTGAATTGTTGTCTGTTGTCAAATTCTTAAGTCACCAGGGGGGTCCATTGAATTATTTAAACTATATTAACATAATTAAACTAAAGAAGAAATATTTAGGGCAAGTAGGAAATTGGGAAATACTGGTTAGGGTTTCATCTTGCATCACCAAACATGTTCATCAATCTATTAAAGTTAACATTTACTTTTTCTCATACCAAGAGACCTAAAGCATATCATCGCGAGTATACTCTGTTAATTTTCTTGAATTATCATATACCATAACGATGTATATACAAATTCTACCTAAAGAATAACCCAACGCGTCGTGTAATTAAGTTTAACTCTTTAAGATCGTTAAAATCTGTAAAATAGGCTAATCAATGCAATAGATGTACTACGAGTAATCTATTTAACAATCGTCAAATTCTACATGCAATTATAAAACAATATAGTTATAATTAGTAATCACACTATATATGCTACTTGTAATAAAAAATACTTAATTTACAACATAAATAAACAAACATTCAATCATACATGTGTAGATGGTGGGTTTTTGACAAGGATAAAATAGTAAATCACCTCTCAATACTCTGGTCTGAGAAATACCAGACTTTTAAAATTCCGTAATAAAAAAGCTTATCCCTACTTGCTCTCAGGTGCATATCCATGTCCTCTCTCTATATGTCTGGCCAACATATACGATCAAATTGATGAATTTAATTAATATTCATCACTACACGAAAAATCAGAACAATATAGGTGCACACGATAAGTTTCCCAGATGTTCTATGATTTTTATATAAAATCTCTTAAGCTCCTAGATGTATTGTACACTAGTATAGAGCAATTTGAGTCCAACACATATGATTAAATTGATGAATTTAAGCAATATTCATTATTACACAAAATCATTAGAACAACATTGGCGCACACGACAAGTTTCCCAGATGTTCTATGATTTTTACATAAAATCTCTTAAGCTCTTAGATGTATTGCACACTAGTATAGAGCAATTTGAATATTATTTTCGGGTGTTATATTCCACAGTTGAATCCCCAAAATTACTTACGTTAATATTTATGTTCAAATTGAGCAATATTAACTTATTAAAATAATATATATTTATTTAATTAATTAAAAATACCACAGCTATGCTTAAATTAAATAATATATGACTTTATAGCTTCTACTAGCTAAAAATCATACCCGGTTGCAATGATCCTTTGCTTAAAGAAACAACCAATGCAAAACGAATGAAATGAATTCAAAAACGCTTCGCAACACTTATAAATGTGTCAAAAGCTTTCAAACCCTAATTAGGGTTTGAAAATAAAACTGCAACACTTGTAAAACGTTAAAAAAAAGATCGAAAATATTTTAAACCCTAATTAGGGTTTGAAGAAGAATTAGTAACACTTGTAACATTGCAAAAAGTGTGACAAAAAGTTCTTTTAAATTTAATTAGAGTTTGAAAAACGGTTTTGCAACACTTAAAGTGTGTCAAAAATCTCAAACCCTAATTTTCTCTAGCTCTCTTGCGCACGCGTCTTGCTACCCAGAATCAAGCTTGCACGCCTACTAAAACCAAGCATGGACATCATGCTCCTGTTTACAAAAATCTAAAATTTACTCTTTTGCCCTCAACATGTGAGGCTGAGCACAAGAGTAAAACATGAACTTCTAGCATTCTGGCAACTATTTCAAAACCCTAATTTTTAAAGAAAGGGAGACACCTATACTCTCTTGCTTCCAATGTATGCTAGTCAAGCAACTAAGCCTACACGACTATTTTCAAGAAAAGACTTCAAAATAGAGCCAAGCTCACACGACTTGTATTTTTTATCAAAATTTGAATTTACTATTTTACCCTCAACATGTGAGGCTGAGTACAAAGAACGAAGCGTGAGACTCCTGCTAGAGCCTACGTTCCTCATCTCCCTGTCACGTAGAGAATAAATTTGGGTACTCTCCCTCTCTTCACGTGAACGCACACATTGTGCTCCTCTCTCTTGTTCACGTGAATAAATTAGGTTTTGGCAAATCCTCCTCTTCTTTTTCACGTGAATAAATTAGGGTTTGATAAATCCTAAGCTATACTAAGCCTCTCTTTTGTATTAGGCTTCAGATACAATTTTTCATGCTCAACAACATACACCTACTTTTACAAAATAAACACGTCAATGCAAAATTGACTAAGATGGACACACTGCTCCTCATACACAAATAAATACATATTTATCTTATTCTAGCATGCTAGACTCGTTAATTAGTCAAGCAGGACACACTTATTTTATTTTAGTCTGCTAAACTCATAAGCTAGTCAAGAAAAACATATCACATTTATTTTATCTTGCTAGACTCATCAGCTAGTCAAGCAAGACATATTTATTTTAGTCTGCTAGACTCATTAGCTAGTCAAGCAAGACAAGTCTTTAATCAAGAAACCCATTGAGCAGGTCTCAATCGACTTAACTTCATCAGTATTTAATACTATAATAATACACGAGACATCAAATGTCACAAGTGGGGGGATACTAAGTAGGGTTTGATTTGGCGGTCTACGACAATGTGATGCAGCAGTACGCACCCACTAAAGAGAAGTTTTGGAAAGATCGATAGCAGTTGAGTAATAGGAATGGAAGGATGAGTAACTGACTACTCAACCACAATTGAAGTGGAGAGTAGTTTACCTTTTCCACCTTCGCCACTTCACCACTACTCAACCATCGATAGTTTATTCCGAAAAAGAGGTCGAGTGATTATAATAGCTATGATATAAATAATGTTCAATCTATTGAACAAAGATATACAAGTTTCAAGTCTGAAATACGACAACAAGTTTACTGTGAAACAGAACACTTCAAGTCGATCAACCTTGATCGTTCAACCTTTTCAAATAGAAGAATTGTTCATAGTTATTCACACCAATTACATCCAACAGAGTCTGATACCCTGACCTCATTCTTCTCTCGCTTCCTTCCCTAAGAGCAACCCTTCTCCTTCTCATTTTGTGACTGAAGCAAGACTGGAACATTCATTGCTTGGTTTAGGCCAGGATTGTAAAGATTGATCTCTCGAATATAAACAAAGGGATTCAATAGCATAAATGTTTTAAGGATTGACGAATTGTCACCTTCTCACCCCACTTTTCCCAAAATAACCTTCAATTCGTTTTTCCCCACAAACAACATGGTAACATTAAAAGTATAACATGTAAAATAGATATTGAATACTAAAACTAACCAGCCAGATTGATTCACATGTTTAAGTCTTCATATTACATCCCCAACCAATAGAAAAATTATGTATATATGGATTTCTCAAAACCAATGGAAAATATAGAAAGAAAAGAGAAAGAGGTCCTAGTTCCCTCCTTAAAAGGGGTAAACCAATATGTTGTGTTGTGTATGTTGAATTGTGTCTAAGTTCCCCTTTATATAGGCCTTTATAACATCCTCATGATGCTTATTTAACTAGGAAACCTAGTCAAAATAGGAAAGTGTTCGTACACAAGTTTGTGCATCAAAACTTGTAAAATACCCAATTTAGGGGAAAATATCGCCCAAACATAAGCCCACAACTCCTTCTTTTCCTTTACGGGTATGCCCAAATAGTCCCAACAGCCAACAATAACCACATCCGAGTTGGTTATGGTGTTTTTCTCATAACTTCTGACAAGGGGAGTACCAAGTACACCACCAATTTTCTTTAAGAAACTTATAGACTTATTCCTTGCGTGAAATTCAATCAAAGATTAAAGCAGACAAGAAATATCCTTGGATAATCTTAATTAGAGATTCTTAATCACAATGATTGATTAATGTATAACTTAGTTGTACTTTTAATAATAATATAAAATTAATATAATGAAGAAAATTAAAAGTAAAACAAGACACCAAAAATTTTGTTAAGGAGGAAAACTGCAAAGCAGAAAAACCTCGGGACATCGTCTAGTTTGAACACACTGTATTAAGCCGCTATAAACACTAGCCTACTATAAGACTTCAGGCTGGAATATAGTTGAGACAGAATAAACCTTCTAAGCTCTTTTGCTACAGTTATTCCCCTACGTCTCTTGATTCTCGCAAGAATCTACGCACTTGATTCCCCTAACTGATGTCCTTTACATCACTAAGAGTTGCTTCATAGTCCATCATGAAGACTAGCGCTGCTCTGCCTCCAACAAGACGCTTAGTGTTTTCCTTTTTAATTTTAGATCAAGGATGTATAAATCAATTCCCTGAATTTAGACGAATCTAAATCCAAAACCAGGGTTTATTCTCTTTAAAAATTATAGAGGTACCTAATCTTCTATCTATATATACTAACTGTGGGCCCATGTTCCCGGACTCAGATTGATCGTCTAAAATAAAAGTTCAATTGTACTCGGATTTGGTGGTTTTGTTCATTGATTAGGATTTGACAATCCAAGTTTTTTATTAATGAAACCGACTCAATTCTCTTCTTCAAAAAGTTGTATATCAACTCTATTTGTAGGTAAATTTACTTGGCCACATGTTCACCTTTCTAAAAAAAATCCTCTATGTGAGAGGATTTCATAAAAAAACATGATTTACATCCAAGTTATATTCTTCCAAAGGTGCAGAACAAAGCTCCTCAAGATCAAGGAAAGGTTATTTCTGTTGTTATTTATCGGATGAAGCTCTTCAAAAAATAGCAATTAGCAAATTGAAATTTAAAATTTAGGGAAAATCTAAAAATGAACTTCAAATTGGAATATCAAGAGCTGATATTTTGGTCTAAAATGATGAAAGTCAAGCTACTTAAAATACAATGATAGAATGATCTTAGATGGAACAAACTAAAAACACAGCTAGTGAACATGTTGTAAAGCATGTGGTAAATAGATGACGAGTTTAATCTGTAGTGCTCGATACTTCAATCAATCCAAGATGGCACGTGTGTCTCTTTAAACTCATTTTTCCAACCCTCCACTAAATATGTTGATCCCGTTTACCAATGCATGAACAAATTTAACGCCTACAACAAAATACAACCCAAAAAAATGAAAGACGTTAGGTTTTAGAGATTTCAACCGTACATATTGACTATTTTCAAAATGCAGTAATGTGGCAAGAAATGAGACATCAGTGAATAAATTTATTCTGTTAGAAAATCATAGAAAGCAGTCAAGTACAAGAAAAATGACCTGACGTGAATCGAACATGAGTTTAGTGAGAAAATATTTTAAATCAAGGAACTCTGAAATGTGTTTTATGGAACTTCTTTTCTGAAAGGTATCTCTATTATTAATAAAATCAGTTATTCGATGCTTAAGGGATTTGATCCAAGTTCTTGTTGTTTCTAAGCACGGATTTCGATGCTTAAGAATTCTAATGTCAATATACAAATACATTCTAAAACGTTATTTTAAACTATTACACATTTTTCACATCATAAGTAGACAACTTTAATAGGTTATCCTTATGTGAGAAAATATTTTGACTGGTTTGACACCCAACCAATGGACTAATAAATTTATACAATGACATACCTGAATCCCCTTTATCAATGCAAACCAAATGTGATTCAAAATGTCTGACTCCAGGAGACGGCTTTGATTGCTAGCTGCAATATTGTAAACACAAAATTAAAAATCTTGATGGCAAATATATACATAGAGCCGATTTGCAGATGCAAAGCAAAGCAAAGAAAACATGGAATGCAGTTTTTTCCCCTCCTTATACCTTTCTTTTCCGGTTAATATCGAATTATCCATTCATATGCTTCATCATCATCAGTTGTTGAAGGATACATGATCCAACAACTATCAACTAATGTTCCTAGTAAAATATAAACATCTAAACAATATTAAAAAATTACGAAGATCCAAATAATACAAAATAACAGGTGCTTCCAAGAGCAATCTAACACACTGATATATCAAGATAGACATAAATTTCAATATGTGGTACCAATCCAGAAAAAAAATCAAGTGGTATATTTAAGTAGTTTTACCTTTTCTGCGACAGCGAATATACAGCCTCAACAGAAGTGATCCCTTGGGAGCAAGGCTGTAGTGAGCTCCCAAAGCACAATGTCGAAGCTACAGATATCAATTTTTTTTTTCTGTATACGACTTTTCCTAGATCATCTATGATGCCATCCAAAAGTAAGTTTTTTACGTTTTGATGCTTCGGTGGTATTTCAAGACATGAGGTAAAAGGCCACTTTAACTCACATTTCGTCATTAAGTAACAAATTCTTTGAGTTAAGATCTGAGTGCATCAACTCTTGAGAGTGAAGATACTGCATACCTAGAGCTAAGTATCAACCAGACAACCAGTTTCATGCTTTCATTATATAGAAAAGTTTTCATGTAAACAAAAGTAATATGTTAACGTCTAGGGAGTTGGTTACACGAATTAAAAAAAATGATGGTAATATATATTGGTAACCCCGAAACAGTGACAGGAGCATGCATTCGAGCTTTTTAAGGATCATACAATTACATAAAGATGATTAATGCACATTGGTCATCAGTAATTAGCTAGCTAATGTACCTGATGGGAAGAGATTGCAGAGGATATAGGTGACTTCAGAGGCACTAACACCGATGGGAACAACCGACACGGTGAGGTGGAGATGTGGAGATGATGGTGAGAAATTGGAGTTTTTGGGTTTAAATATTTTTTTGCTGATGGGTATCACCTTTCACCACCTTCCTGTATCTCTAGTGAGTGATGGTAATGAGGCACTACAAAAATTCCTAATATATAAGTTCGTACATTTTGCATATATAAACACAGAAGAAGTAGGGATTTTGTTCGCATCTTCAATAAGAATATATGAACACAGAAAAAGTAGGGTTTTTGTTCATAAATGTATAAATTATATCTATGAACGTATAAGACCATGATTATACTAAAAATCATTAAAACGCATATCTAAGAATTCAAATAAGAAGTAAACCTAACCTTCAAAATAAAAAATAGTGATTTCATCCGATTAAATCAAGAAAAAAAAATCTTCAAAGAAAATTGATTGCATATTTCATTTTTTCAGAACACTCAAACAAAATCACTTTTTTTGTTTTAAGATTAGAATTTATTGAATCTCCAACAACATTGCCCAAACAATATCCAGAAATTAAAAAAGGTCACACCTTTACTTATCCAATGGCTTCAGAGATGAAACATAAACAACCCCCTGTAAATCAAATTCCAGTCATCATTAGAAAAAAAAAACCATACACACAATAGATCTAATCTAATCTAATCTGAAAACACCATTAAAAAATTAGATATATAAATCATATACAGAGTAATTCGGAGTAAGACCCGTTTCAGGAAATTAAACCCAGATTGACAAAACGAACCTTAAATCTCATTTGATTGATTACACATTCAATTGCAGATAAGGAGAGAGACCCAGAAAAGAGAAACTCTTTGGGAGTCTGAAAATAGAGAAAAATGGAGAGGGGTGGGAAAATGCAAAAAAATAAAATAAAAATTTATAAGTGTGGAGAAACAAAAAGGGTTAGAGTTAGGGTTTACCAATTGAGCTTCATCCGAAATCGCATCTGTAAAAAATAAACCAAGCAAACAATAATTAAAAGTAAAAAATCAATAATCAGAACACAATACATAAAGAAGGAAAAGAAAATAGAGAGGAAAAAAAAAGAGAAAGAGACAGTGAGGAGAAGAGAGGAAACGACTGAAAAAGAGAAGCTGGGGTTTGTGGAGAAGATTTTATATGCTAGAGACATAGGTATTGATCACCTACGTAGAATTTCAAAAACGGGTGGTGTAAAAAACCAAAGATTCCTATTGGTTTATATATTCTCTTGCGGGGCTATTAGTTCTAAAAATTCGAGCTTGATTCATCTTTTAACCACATCCAAGGAAATTTTCCTAAAATTATATATAAAATAAGAATCACAATATCTATGATGCATTGATGTATGTTGTAAGTGTAACAAATTACTCAAGATATTTTTCATTAATTATCTAGTAATACAGTGGTAGTAAGGATCATGGTCAGGGGGAGTTGTGTAATTGAGATATTATTTAGATTAACAAAATTATAATAAAAGTAAATACTAAGGGGGATTTTTTGATTAATTAACTAAAAAGAAAAAAATATTAAGGAGAAAAGATGATTAAGGAGTCATTCGTTGTTATTATCAAATGTTAACTCAAGTAATATACTTATCTATCTTTCGTCGGAAACATGCATCACCAACCGTATAATAGCAGATAAATCAGTGATATCCCAAAAACTTTTTTCACTGGATACGAAAGTTCTCGACTACAAAATTATATTCTTCTGAACCACCAAGAAGTAGATCACTCAAGGTGTAACCCAATATCAGATGATTTAGGCTTGTGAATTTAGGCTGATCCCAGTAGTTAAACTCTTACCTCAAATTACACTTGTTGGTGTTATGTTTACTCGCAATTGCTCCACAGAATCCCTCTGCAAGGTCTCATGATTTCTACTTGTGTAGAAAGTTATTTGACTATTCACTTATCTCACAACTCTCTACTAGCAATAGAATAATTAATATATTAATTTAGCTTGCACTCCAAACAATCTAAGAATTCTTATAAGCATTAGATATGGTAAAGACAGAAGACGATGATTAAAATTCCAAATAAACTTGTATAACCAATAAAGCTTCACGTCTAGAACATTGAATTCATCCTTACTCAATAAAAGAATTAACTACTCATAATACAAGGAAAGAATAATAATAATAATAATGAATGGTTTCCCCCTAAAGGGGTAAACCCCTAGGTTTAAGATGTAGAGAAAGTTATGTGTGGAAGTTGTATTTAGGCTTCCCTTTATATAGGTTTTTGTAACCTCCTCTTGATGTTTATCCAACTAGGAAACCTGATAGCCATCAAATATTTTCACCTCCTTTTGATCCTTATCCAAGTAGAAAACTTAACCTCCTCAAATACTAACACATCATCTTAATTCCTATCCATTTAGGACACTTAACCTCCTCAAAATCCAACAAGACCCTTTATTTTCACATCCAAGACAAGCCTAAAACGCATCCCTTCTTTCTCTTCCCGCGCAAGCCCTAAACAGGCCGAACAAAAACCAAATCCAAGTTGGTTTCGCTGTTTTGCTCATAACTTCTTCATACGAACTCGAAATGACCTTATTCTTTTTGCGTTGTCTTAGTCATTCAATTATCTACAAGATAGTAAGAAAAAATCTTGGATTTGAACGAGTTACACTTGGTATTTGTCCCTTCTTCCTTTGTAGCAATAATTTTATTCACTTTGTAGCTCCTTTTTGGATGATTCACCAGATAAAAGACATAAAATAGATAAAAAGCATAATACTAGGTAATATGCAAGAATTATAAAAAATATAAACATGTATATGATACTAATAATATATAATTTATGCACTTATCATGCATTCTTGTGAATAACTCACAAACAAGATTTCAATAGATAAGAGTTGTACTCAATCCTGTTTGTAGTTTTTTATAAAATTCGAATTTGAACTGCAATTCTTGAATGACCTTATATCATAAGAGAAGGACCTTAGAATAGTCAAGAATTATACATAACACAAATAAAAATACAGGTTATGAAACTATCTTTTTTCAAGATAGGTGAACCCGTGCTTCACGAATCCCAAGTGAACTCTTTCATAGTCGAACCTTAAATCACGAAGATCCTTTGGTATTTGGAGGAAAAACTTTGCAATAAGATACATATGAGTGTAAGGATTAATTTTTCTATATTTCTGAAGTCTCCAATTTATAATAATCAATCAAGGTTGGGTCGTTTAAGATGTAAGCGATGTATTTCTTGCAACCCAAGTTAATACATTGCTAAATCAAAGTCGTTTCCTAAGATACAAAAAATTGTTTTTTGGAAAGAACTTGACTCGCAATATAAAAGTTCCCATTGTTTGAAGTTGTAGACAATTGTTAGATCAACTAAATTCTACAAAGAGAATTACTACCAAAGATAACTTCAAACTTTCAAGAAAAGAACTAGACTTTCCAATCAAATGAATTAACTAAGAAGTAACAATTCGTAAGTGTGGGGAAAGTTTGCCTTGAATGCCAAAGAAGCATGAATGAGCTAGAGATATAGAGTTCAGGAATTGGCTCATTAAGCTTTTAGGTCTATGAATCACGGTTGAGTTTTATAAGAGATAAAATAAAGTTCTAAATCTTTATAAGCTCGCGAACTCAAATGCAAATAAGTTACAGGAGCATAAACCTTTGTTAGGTTCACGAACTTCAATGCAAAAAAGGTTTCAGGAAAAAATATGTCATTTAGATTTGTGAATTCAAATGCTAAAAGTCTCAGGAGAATTTCTATTGTATTAGGGTCGCGAACTCACTTATATAGGTTGGCGAACTCAAATGACATTTGAAGCTCAGGAGAAGTTTCCTTCGTTAGATTCGCGAATTCACCCTTTTAAGTTCGCGAACTCAAATGTTAAAAAGATCTCATAGAAAATTATCTTCAATAAGTTCGCGAACTCACCGTATTAGGTTTGCAAACTCAAATGACTTATTAACCTTATTATTTGAGTTCTACAAGCTATAGGTTCACAAACTTAAATCTTAGGCTCGTGAACTCAAGTGATTAAAAATCATTAGTAGTAAACTACAAAAACAAAACCTTACAAACTCAAGAATAAATTTGCAAGCCTTTATATTTTTATAAACACTTCTGATTTTCTCTGAAACTTAGTTTTGAGTTATAGAAAAGCAAGTGCTTGGAAGTCGAAATATCCCTAGACTTAGCAAGAAGCTAATCTGTGATATGATCTTCTTTGAATATGATATTTACTAAAGTCTTCACCTTTTGCTACGATAAAAAGATAGATAGGTGGAAATGAGTTTGAAAAGAAAGAACAACAGTCTTTGTTACTTACCTCGATGAAGTTCTTCAAATAGATATCTTCGTGTGATCTTCAATTCTTCATCCGCCTTAAGTAACTCAAAAAATTATAAGACTCTACTACCTAATATATTCCAAACCGAAAGCTGACTTTAGTAGGATAAATCAAGAAATAGTTTTAGCAACTAAAATATGATAACATACTTGATATTCCAAGATATGTAGGTTAAACCGAGCATTCTCTTTAACAACTTCTTCGTTCTGTATTGAAATTAAGTAATTCTTAGCTCGTTTGAATCATATTTTAATTCTCTAAAAGATGGAGGTAACCCTGGTATGCTTGGTCTGGGTGCACCGACCAATCTATTTTTATTCCTTTATCCATTTTTGTCGTGTATTTGACGCTCCACTCGGTATTGGGTTCTTCCACACATATGGTACTTCAAATCATTAGGGCTTTTAAATCTATTTCCATTGATTTTGGATGATTCACCTAATATAAGACATTAAATAGAAAGCAAGAGTCATACAAGGTAATATGAAATAAATTTAACGTAAACAAGTATGAAATCGACACTACAAATATGTAAATTAAACCACCGAGAAAAGGCTCTCAAGTTGTAGCTTAGCCGAACGATTTACAGTTTGTGAATTATGTTTATCCTAGCATTATACACGTAGGCTCGGTCTTCTTACTAGTGTTACGTCTATACACAATCACTTAACAAAATCCTTCTGTCAAATCTTGTGATCAATGCGATGTCCTACTTGCATAAAAGATTGGGTGGCAATTACATGTATCACACAACCCTAAACTAGTAGTATAATTTTCACTAAGTTGACTTAATTGGACTTTTAAATAACCCAAAAATCATTCATTAAAAATAAAAGCAATAGAGACAATCGACAATAAAAATAAAACTTAAAATAAACTTGTATAAATAATAAAGGTTTCATTATTCAAGACTTCAAATTCTTCCCTAATCAATTAAAAATTAGATACTCATTGAAAGAAAAATAAAGAAAACCATAAGTCACGGTTACCCCCTTTGAGGGTAAAATGCTAATATCTTGTGCTAGCTTCTCCTCTTGTCTCATTAGTTGTTTGATAAAAGTTATGTCTAAGCTCCCCTTTATATTGGGTATTGGACCTCATTTTAGTCCTTATCCAACAAGGAAACTTAACCTCCTCAAATACTAACACCTCTTAATCCTTATCCAACTAGGAGACTTAACTTCCTCAAAAACTCACAAAACCCCTTTTTAACACGTCCAATGCAAGTCCAAAACACATCTTCGTTCCCTTCACACGCATTCCCAAAACAGACCCATCAAAAACTAAATCCAAGTTGGTTTTACTATTTTTCTCACAACTTCTTCGTACTGTTTCAGAATTGAGTGATTCTTGGCTCATTGGAATCGTATTTTCATTATGTAAAGGATAGATGTGGTGGATTCTAGTATACTATTTCCATGTGGACCGAGCAAGTTTTTTTTTCTTTTTTTCTTCACTTTTGTCGCATAGTCGTTTCTCCATTGGACTTGGGGTTCTTCCACACCTACAATACTTCACTTCTTTAACACTTTAGATCAATTTACATTGATTTTGGATGATTTATCTAACATGATACATAAAATGGAAAACAAGAGTAGTACAGTGTAAAATACAAGAAATCTGATGAAAACAAGTATGAATTCCATACTACAAATATATAAATTAAGCACTACCTAAAAAGAGTTACTTCTAGTCTTCTTGTTTCCCTAAGAAGACCTTAAAAAGTCGTTTCTCGATCCTAAAATTTCAAGGAAGAATAGGCCAACCCTCTATGAAACTTATCACACAAGTGCGTAATAAGATGAGTTGTGATGTTACAAAGAGTCCTTATTTATAGATGTCCACCAAGGTTGTTAGCTTGAGAATAAGGCTATCATTTTTTTATATTTAATCTAAATATCTTCGAATACAAATAAGGTATTTTTGTATTTGTATACATATATATCACTTAGATAGATTTCTAGTATATACTCATGGATAACTCCTTTGCATTAATGATAAAGATATTGTTTTTAATATGGTATTCTGGAAGTCTAACACTTATGTTAGAGCGAATGCTCGGTTGAACCTACAGTCGTTGGTATATCAAGTATGTTGTCAAATTTAAATGCAAAAATAATTTCTTGATTTGGGGCCTACTAAAGTCAGCTTTTGTCTAGATTAAATTAGATAGTAGAGTTTAGAATCATACAAGTTATTTTTGATGATTGAAGATCACATGAATACATTATTTAAAGGACTTCATCAAAGGTTAGTAATGAAGAATGATTTTTCTTCCAGACTCTTTTTCTATCTATCTATCTATCTATCTATCTATCTATCTATCTATCTATCTATCTATCTGTCTATCTATATATCTATCTATCTATCTATTTATCTATCTATCTATCTATCTATGTCTATCGTAGCACAGTCGAAGACTTTAATAAATGGTCTAATTACAAAGAAGGATCATGTTACAGTTTAGCCAATGGAGATTGTTTGGTGAAGTTTTGAATTCAAGTTACGACTTGATGCATTTCGAAACAACGAACCAAGTAAGAAAAGATATATGAACTTTACATATAATTGGAGTTTGCAAAAAAATTGGTGAGTTCGCGAACCTACATAGTGCATGAAGTTTCTAAACTTCAAAAATTCACTTGAGTTTGGAAACCCAATAATTGAGTTCACAAACCTAGTTGAAATTTGAAGTTCTCGAACACAAATTCATTGGATTTTGCGAACCCCAAAAATGGGTTTTGCGAATCTAGTTGAAATCTAAAAAAAAAAAAAAAAAAAAAAAGAAGTTCTTGAACTCCAAATTACTTGAGTTCGCGAACCTAGTTAGATTTTGAAGTTCCTGAACTCGGAACTTGCTTGAGTTCCCGAACCTAAAGGTGCAAACGATTAGATCTGTTTTTTTTTTTTTTTGGTTCACTTTCCTTATTTGTGTTTAAGGAAAACGTTTCACACATTTATAGTTGATATACTTAGTATTCTTCTCGTGCTACAAACATTATTAGATCTTTCCAATAATTGATCTAACTAGTGAACCAAGTTTTGGATCTTGATTTAAGAAGATGCAACTTCAAAGGTAAATTTGAAGTTATCTTTGGAAGTAATTTACTTATGGTAATTACTTAATGCTTAATTGTTTCAACACTTCAAACTACGGAAAGAACCAAAATACAAGTTAAGTTCTAATATAAAAAAAAAAACTTCCAATATATCCGAGGAAAGAAATTAAATTTGCAGCACTGAGAATTACTTAGGTTGTAAGAAATCATTACTTATATCTAAAACAACCTAACGTTGATCAATTATTATACATTTGAGACATCCAACAATACAAAATTTTAATCATCTACACGTTGTATATCTTGTTCCAAAATTTATCCTCTAATACCGAAGGTTATTCGAGAACTAAGGTGAGACTTTGAAAGACTTCACTTAGGGATTCATGAAGCACATGTATGACTATCTGAAATAACGATGGTACCGAGTACACCATAATCTTTTCGATATCAACCTATGCAGACTTCACCTTGTATAATCTTATCGAAACAATAATGATTAAAAGATTATTTCAACAAGATGAATCTTGGTAATAGTCAAAGTTCGAACCAAACTAACTATGCGATCGTTACCAAGAGATGATTAACCTAATAGTTGATTACTTAATTATAATAACAAATATAATACGGAAAGTAAAACAATCATCCAATCACACAATACACAAGATTTTGTTAACGAGAAAAACTCTGTGATAGAAAACCCCCAGATATAGTCCAGTTTTGGATATTCTCAGAATTAAGCCGCTATGTTAATTGACTACCGCAAGTTCGTATAGTTGAGACCAAGTAAGATACCCTAAGTTACCCATTTCCCTCAGTATTCTTGCGCCTACAACCAATCTGGACAACGTGAATCCTAAGATATAGTCCATTATCTTGAGTCGCTTCACCACTGTGAAAACTTCTGCACCTGACTCCTTTGGATCGTAACCCGAAACAGTAAAAGACTAACCTGCTTCAGTAACCAAATCACTTATCAATCTCCAGAATCAATCTTTATATCATAGATAAAGTAGAGTCAAATAATCTTTCGTTTAATCAATAAACTTTTTTGGTCAAAAGATCAAACCAAGACGATTATTATCGAATTCATGAACAAGATTTATCCAAGCAACTTAATGCAACTAAATAGTTTATTTGATATTCTATAAATTTGATGTTTATCAAGATAAACTACTTGTGTAATCCCAGATAATCAAGTTTGCATAAAGTCACACACAAAATTATAACCAAAAAGAAAAGTTTTTCAAGTTTTCAATCTTCAAAGTAACCGCTGCAAAACAACTTAATTCCACCATTGATCAACCGCACATAATTGACTTTGTTAACATTGAATGATCAACAAATTTACCCTACAATTCCAGAGTATCTTAGATCGATACTAGTCAATCTTCAAACAAACTTTAATGGCATTATATAAGAAGAGAAGGACCTTAGAATAAACAAGTTTGATCTATTGAAGATGACTACATTTTTAGTTTAAACATAAATAATCAACCAAAAATTAAATAGCAATCTATCTTTCCACCAACGGTAAAACTAGAGGCTTCTTGATCCCAAATAAGACTTTAACAAAAGGCAACGCAAGATGTTTCACCTAATTAGATTACTCCTATCTCTTTAACAAGTTGGTTTTTCCACACTCACAGAGAGTGTGTTCGAGGATGAGTTTGTAAGTAATTCAAGATTCTTTATTTATAATATTATGACCAAGGTATTGATCGAAAATACTTATATTTACCAATTTCGAAAATTCTCAAGATATGCAATAATAATATATTTCCGAAATTTGTAAACACAAAGTAATATCCAACTCGTAATCGATTTCACTCTTACTATGACAACTAAGATTAGCTAGCACATAACATGTACTTTACTAATATAATTTGATAGAGATATGCAAACCTCTTGGAAAGGAAAGCATATAATTTTATATTAAATATGATATTGAAACATAGATATCTTGGGATCTTTCCTTGAGTATCAAAGGTGTATTCTTGAACATTATAAATTAAAGTTTGGCATATTTTCAAATCATTATGTTGAACTTCTAATGAACTTTCCAATCTATAATAACCACTTCACGATATATGCACAAACGTGAAGATTAACAAACTAATTGAAAAAGTAAACAGAAGTCAGATACTCAGGATTGATCCTTAGCACTAGGGATCGATCCCGGGATCGTTCCTTCACCATGGATCGGTCCTGCTCAAGGGATTGATCATGAGATCAGTCCTGAACCCTATTTAGATTTTAAAACAAAGTTTTGTAAGTCTACTTCCTTATATTATTGTAGATAATGGGTTTTTTCAAGGGTAAAATAGTAAAATTATGTATCAGACCCTGGTCTGAGATATATTAAACCTTATAATTCTGCAAAGAGTTTTTAGGCAGGTGCTCATCCATGTCCTCTCTCAGGTGCTCATCCATGTCCTCTCTCTATATGTATGGTCATCTACATATACGATCAAAATTATTGGATGAATCAACATTAATTACTGTACGAAATCATCAGAATAACATTGGTACTTACTACGACTTTCCCATATATTCTATGATTTTTATATAAAATCTCAAGCTCCTAGATGGATTGCCCACTAGTATAGGCAATTTAAGTATCATTTGGTGCTATATTCTGCAACTGGATTCCCAAAATTACCTTATATCAATACTCATGCCCAACTAAACAATATTGACTCACTAAAATACCTAAATAGCTTTTATATAAAAGTATGTAGCAAGTTACATACGAATTTACTTGGCTAAAGTACCACATTTGTGTTTAGATACCAAGTCAAAATTATGCTAAACACAAAAATATAGCTTCTACTAGCTAAATCCAGCCCCAGTCACATTAATCCTTGCTTAAGAAGGCAACTAATGTGAATGGCGTAAAAAGAATTCAATTTAGGGATTTGGAAACACTAAAAAATAAGTCTGCAACACTTATAAGTGTCTTAAACGTTCAATAAAACTTTCCAACCCTAATTGTCAAAGGAAACAACTTAAAATTAGATTTGCAACGCTTACAAGCGTTGCAAATGTTTTAGCCATGATCCTTGTCCGTCTTAGCTATAACCATGATCCTTGTCCGTCTTATCTATAGCCACAATCCTTGTCCGTCTTAGCTTGGAGGCGGACCTTGTCTGTCTTAGCTTAAGATACGAACCTTGTCCGTCTTAGTCAGAATATGGACCTTGTCCGTCTTAGTCTAAGAAATATTGTTTGTCCGGTTTAGGGATTAAACATAATGCGTGTCCATCTTCAGTAAAACACAATCCTTGTCCGTCTTACCCTTAGTTTCATATCTAATGCATCTTAGTCTTAACTTCATACTTAATGCATCTTAGGCTTAGCTCCATAGCTAATCCTCCTTAGCATTAATTCCTAATGCTCATCCGTCTTAGCATTAGATGATAATGCTTGTCTTTCTGAGCTTGTTTCACATATACAAGTTCCAAAATCCTAACTTATTTACCAAAGGTCATACTAAGCCTCACTCTCTCACACACACACACACACACACACACACACACACACACACACATATATATATATATATATGCTTATGCTCAACTACACTTATTTCTACAAAGCTAGCATTCAATACAAATTGACCTAGTTGAACACACATTTTTCCTCATAAATATAATAAAATAAAATAAATACATATTTTGTTTTAAAGTTTAGTCTCTTAGACTCATCAGGCTAGTCAAGCAACCCAAATATTTAGTCAAAAAACTAATTAAACAAGTCTCATTCGACTTAACACTAATAATGTTTAAATGCTACAAAATTACATGAAATATCAAAGATGTCACAAATGGGGGGATATTCATTAGGGTATTAGTCTGGTGGTCTACGGAATGTGGTGCAGCAGTGCATCCACAAAAGAGAAAAACTCTGAAAGTTCGATCAGCAGTTGAGTTGGTGAGTGGTGGGTTGAGCAACCGTCCATCAACCCCAATCGAAATGGGAACAATTACTAACACTTTCTCCACCTTCTCCACTCCACCACTATTCAACCATCGACAATTTCTTCCATAGAGGAGGTCAGGTGAATGGTTACAATAGCTATGATATAAATAGATTCCTCAATCTATTGAAAAGAAGACAGACATACAAGTCTACACAAAACAACATAATTCGAACAACTCGATCACTCAATCTTCTCGTACATAGAGAATTGTTCATATCTATTCACACCTATTACATCCTATAAAGTTTGATACTCTAACCTTAATATTTCTCTTCATTCCCTCCCTAAGACCAACCCTTCTTCTTCTCCTTTGTGACTGAAGCAAGACTGGAACGACACATTGCTTGGTTTAGGCGAGGATTGTACAGATTGATCTCTCGAATATAAATAAAGTACTATTTAAGGATTAGACGAATTATCACCTGCTCATCCCACTTTATCTAAATTAGCCTTCTAATTTGTTTTCCCTACAAACAACTATGTTTCTGAAATTGCTTTCAAACATATTTAATAAGGTTTGGATTCACCCGGAAGTTCAACGCGTTAAATAATAACAAGTTACCAGCAATTTCATAAACAACGAAGTCTATATATAAAATATTCTTCGTAACTTTATATACTTTAAGTTGTCGAACAAACCATGTATATCATACCTTTTGATACTTTAATCACAGGTATAGTGAACAAGTCATCAATACTAAAGTCATTGTAACAAACGTAACTTCGTATATTATATTTTCAATGAGTAAAGACTTGTATGAATAATAGATATAAATGGAATAAGTTGAAAGGTGATAAAATTACATATTCTTAGTATCAAATCCATATTTATATTTATTATAAATTCTTGCGTATTACCTTGTATTATGTTTGTTTTCTAGTTCATGTCTTTTATTAGGTGAATCATCTAAAAATGAGCTTCAAAGTGTTAGAATGAACAAGGAAGTGAAGTAGTACAAAGAAAGAAGGACCAAAGACCCAGTAGAAGTAGTTCAAATCCAGGATTTCTTCTCATCATCTTGTAGAGAACGAAAGACGAAGCAAGCGGTGAAAGAATGAGGTCATTCAAACATCGTATGAAGATTTACGAACAAAACGAGAAATTTTGGCTCGATAGTTGTAGAAGTCCAGCCCAATAAAAGACTCCGGGATCAGTTTTTTATTTACTACGGATTTGGACAGTATTTTTTCCTAGATCCGCGACCCAACTTCTATTTTGGACTGAAAAGCTATTTTTAGGCGGAGTTGGTGTTTCTTTGGGGGTTCTAAATTGAAGAAACTTGCTCACAATGGGTTTCCAAACCCTAAAAAGAGAGGATACTTGAGAGCCAAGTATTATAGTCTATAAAAGAATACATCTGAGGCTTAAATAATACATCATATCATCTAGTTCTCATATTACATCTTTACATTCCAAAACATAGGGTTTACCCCTTTAGGGGGGAAACGATAATATTTCTTTCTTTTTTTTGTATCATGAGTAACTAATTTTTATTGATTACAAATGAATTCAATGTTCTAAGCATGAAGCTTTATTAGTTATACACGTTTATTTGGAGTTTTAATCATTGTCGTTTGTTTTTACTATATCTAGGGTTTATGATTGATTTCTAGAGTGTTCAAGTATACAATTGGATTAATCTATTGATCATTTTAATTCTCGTAGAAGTTAGGGGATAAGTGTAATAGTCTCTTAATTCTCTACACAAGTAGAAATCGTGAGACCTTGCAGAAGGATTTTGTGGAGCGATTGCGAGTGAAGATAACACTACCAAGTGGACCTTGGTCTAAAATTTTAACTCCTGGGATCAACCTAAATTCAAAAAGCCTAACGCGTTTGATTGGGTTACACCTTGAGTGAGTTGTTACTTGGTGGTTCAGACAAATAAAATCGGGTAGTCGAGAACTTCCGTATCGAATGATAAAAGGAGTTTTGGGGATAACTAAGGTGTAAGAATTTTCAAGCAGGTCAACCCCATTAGACTGGCCAAATGATAATTAAGCCTCATAATGACTTAATTAATTAAGTTTGAACAATTAATTATAGTAATTAATAAAATAATAAAATGGATAAACAAACAGTACCATTGGATAGATCTCAAAAAATTATGCGAAGTGGACTACTCGAACGCGTCATTCGGATACCAGGAAAAAAAAAGATCATCTAATTTTTATATGAAGGGTAAAATGGTCATTTTATAAATAAATACTATTAGGGAAACCAAGTAATTTCTCGGGGCATCCAGTCTCAAAAGAAATAGATAAATTATTCTGGTATCCCCTAACCAACGGTAGGTGCCTTAATAGAGCCTTATCAAAACCCATCGAAGAGAATTGATTTTTCTCATTCTCTCTTTTCTTTCTTTCTCTTCTCCTTCTGCTCCTCCTCTTCTTTCATGTTCTTATTCTGAGCGTGAGTTGTGAGATGAGAGTAAGGATTTCTTGACGAGAATCAGTCTCTGAAGTATATGGATGATGATAGAGACGAAGTTGTTGCGAATTGAATGAGAAAATTTAGGGATTGAGGGAATGAATATGAAAAAATAGAAATTGGGGTTTTAGGAATTGAATATGAGTTTATATGAAATTGAGAAGTGAATTAAGTTGTTGATAGATGAAGAACAAAGGGTTATAGTTTAATTAAGGCTATGGAGTTGTTTTGATATGGAATTTAAGAATTAGGGTTTGTGTTCTTCCCCAAACCTAATATGAATTTAGGATAAAATGAAATTGATGTTCTAAGAGTTGGATTAGAGGTGGGTTTAACATGAATTAGAGTGTGATGTTGAAGAATTGTTCAATCGAAGAGTTAGGGTTTCATGAGAAATTCAGAGAAGAATTAGAGGAAGAAATTAATAGTGAAGCTGAGGTTGATTGAACTCAGAAGGTCGAATAAAGGTATAATTAATGAAATTTGAATTAAGTTTCTTAATTTGAATTTAATGTTTTGTGAATTAATAAATGATGATGATGTATCAAGTTAAGAAATTTTTATGAATAAATGGGGATGTTTTTGATGAGCTAGTGTGTTAGGGTAAAAACAAATGTACCTCACCAAAGTAAGCCGCTACACTATTTCCTACTATAAAATTTCGGTATGGACATAATATACTAGCACTGAGTTACCCTTCTTTGACAGTGTCCCTGCATTTATACCCAATTACTAGCCAATGAACGTGAATCCCCTTTAAACGTCCTTTACTATGTAGGAGTTTTTCCCTAATCCGTCGACAAGACTATCACTACCCGGCCTCCAACTGGCCAACTAAGATTTTCCTTTTAGATTATCAATCAATATATTAAAAATTAAAAACCGTATGATCGTTAAAACTCGATGTGGATAACAACAAGGTGAAACTTCTAAGATAATGTTCTTCAGTTAACAAGTAACTCCTTGATTCCCTCACCATAAGCATAACGGTAAACAAGTTGTTTACTTTTGTAAATATAATACTTGTGGAATCAGGTAGTTTACTTCGGTAAACATAAACCTTGATTGATCTTTTTTAATGAATTTAATTTTCGATCATCTTGTGGATTCAAGTGTTTCAGAATTAAACGGAATAACCTTGACTTGGAATACTTTTCACTTTCTTCTCTTTGTGATTTTACCAAGTTGGAATCATTCAATTTTTCCTTTGTTGATTGATTGACTTCAAAAAGGAAAGCTTAGTCGTCCGGTGGAGGACGGGTAACGATAGGTTCATGACGGGCGGTGGAGCAACTCTTGGCAGTAACAGACTTCTGTTAAGGGATTCACGTCATTTGGCCAGATTGGTTATAGACGCAGGGATACTGAGTAACTAGGGGGTTAGATTATTCTGTCTCAATTGCACGAGATTGTATTACAGGAAATAGGGTAGCGACTTAATTCTGAGAGTATTCAAAATATACTAGATCCCTGGGTTTTTCTTCCATGCAGTTTTCATATCTAAAAAAATATGGTGTATTGTGCCTTTTACTTTATTTCTACATTATAATTGTTTTTTTATAATAAAATTAATTTCACTTGTTCGTTAATCATACCTTGGTTTATTCCATAATATTCCTTGTTGAACATTGATTATAATCAAGGTCACCTCATCAGTTTAATATTAATGCTATCAAAAAAGATAATTACAAAGTGTGTCTTAATGGGTCAAATGAAAAAGAATTGGTGGTGTACTCCGTACCCTCGTCTTTTCAGGTTTTTCCAGTCAAAAGTTAGGATTTGAAGTATAGCTTCTTTTTCGGAGGTATTCCCTTATAATACGGTCTTTAGGATATCCTAAGCCTTTTTTAAAGTTTCACACACAGAGACGTGACGTTGTAGGTCTCGACTTACTGCATGGATAATGACATTCATACCATCCGAGTTATGCTCTGCTAGAAGGATCCCAGTCACGTTATTCTTCCCCAAGTCTTTGTACCTTATTTTCAAGTTTTCAACTTTTGGCATTCATATCCCTTGGAAAGTAATACCTTTGAACTAAAATCACGAGATTGCAAGAACGATCGCGTAACAGTTTTCCACCATAAATAGTTTATGCCATCAAATCTTGTGGTATATTGATTGAACTCGGTTGTGATGAAACTAAATTCATGTCTTATAGGTCAGATAATTTACAAATATATACTTTTAGGTCCTTCGAGTGTTTGATTGCTCTGATACCAATTAAAAATACGAGGGTACCGAGTAATCCACCAATCTTTTTAATATTAACATATGTTAGAGAACTGCTCGTTTAAACCCACCAAGCGTTGGTATGTCAAGTTTGGTTGTCAAATTTAGTTCCAAAACCCGGTTGCTTGAATTTCTTGCTAAAGTCAACTTCGTTAGGTTATATTTAAGACAAAGAAATGCTGATACAATCCCTAATTACTCATTAGAGACCTGAAGATATATTGAAGAGCAAACGAAGAAATCATCCTCCAAATTGAGGTTAGTAACTATCGACTCGGACTTGTTTTATTTCTATCAAGTTCTTACACTCGTTTCATTGAAAACACAACGTGCGAAGTTTGTTTATATGGCTTTAGTATATATATGACATGATCAATATTACAATCTAAGTATCAAAAGGTAGGATATACTTTTGTTGTTTCTACAACTTATTGTATTGAATTATGTCGTATAGTTTTTTATACTTTCGTAATTGTCGACATAACATTAATATGACTCTTGTTATAGATTAGTTTTGAACTTTCGGAAAACTAGATATATGTAACTAGTGGTGAATCCGAACTTTAAAATCATGTTAAAAAAGCTTTTTCTTATACATGGTTTAAAGTTTGTTTAGAGTTGAATTAAGTTTCCAACTTTGTTTAGTCTTATTTGCAGTTGGAACCATTCTCTCGAAGCAGCATAAGTAACATGCCATCATAATCAACAAGTGAAGCAACATCAAAATTATGAAGGAATTTGAAGACGTTTAAGGTTTACAAGTAACAAAGAAAGAACGAAATTATATATCCGAAGTGAAGACAGGGTGAAAAAGAAAGAAAAACAAAAAGATGTTAATTTTTGAAGCTTAGGTAACCAAGAAAATACCAAAGTTGTGAAGAATCAACTACTAAAGTCTTTTTCCTACGACCTATTCATTCATTCTCAATAAAAAAAATTATCCATTATGTATGGTCGTAGAGAAGAAGAAATTTATTAAAGAAGTTTCAAAACAAAAAGTAATTGAAGAAGAAAATAGCATAAGTTGTAAAAGTTCTATGAAGTTCGAGAGTTTTTCATCAAGAGTTGAAGTCGAAGCCGAAGACGAAGAAATTTCTATTTACTGTGAGACTGGTGTTCATTGTAGATCGATTGAGAAGGTGTTGAGCATTCATATCCTCGCATATGGTTGATTTCATTTCTTTGAGATAATCCGAAATTCATAAAAACATAAATAAAAATAAAAAATAAAAAAGATAATTTTGCATCACTATTCAATGCATGTAAGTTTTCTCTCTTTATTCCTGCTTACACACACATGTGCGATCCATTTCTATCATCTTATGAGTGACCAACGGTGAGGTAGAAGTCGAGACGAAATGTTTATTGGTTGTTATCGAGGATGCATTCTTTCATATGACATTGGTTTAACATATTACACTCTCATTTATCAACAATTAAGCGTAAGAATAATGTTCTTTTGCACTTCTAACTTCTTATTACCTAGGTGCAAAAACTATATGTCCTCATAGCTCTTTGGATGCTTGTGGCTTTGGAATAATTTTAAGTTGGAGTATAGTTTTAATTTGTGGGTGTATCTCTTGTAAACCCTCAAGAGACAATAACTCATCCACTAGGGACACCTAGGGGTTTAAAGGCTTGTTGCACATGCTAACTGTAACCGTGACTTCAGCAAAAACAAGTTTTTGTTCTTTATTTTATTTATGTAGTTTGCTCGAGGACTAGCAGAAGGAAAGTGTGGGGGAGTTTGATAAGTGCATAATCTACATGTTTTGAGTGTCAAATTCATGCTCTTATTATCTATTATTCTTGCATATTACTTGTTATTACTTTTGTTTTTTATCTTATGTATCATGTTAGGCGAATCAACCAAAAGAAATGGAAATAGCTATACAGTGTTAAATAAATGAAGTCTACTGATGGAGAAGGACCAAAGAACAAATATAACTCGTCCAAATACAGGATTTATAATCATCATATTGAATATAACTGAAATACGAAGCCAACACAAAAATATTGAGGTCATTCCGAGTTCAGACGAAGAAGTTATGAGCAAAATAGTGAAATCAACTTGGATTTGGTTTATGTTGGGCCTTATTGGGCCTGCGCAAGAAGGAAGGAAGAAATTGAATTTTGGGCTTGCCTTGGACGTGAAAAATAGAGTTTTTATTGGTTTTTGAGGAGGTTAAGTATCTTAGTTGGATAAGGATCAAAAGGAGGTGGAAAGAGTATGGTGAGGTTAGGTTTCCTAGTTGGATAAGCATCAAGAGGAGGTTACCAAAACCTATATAAAGGAGAGCCTAGATACAATTTTCTACGGAACTTCTCCACAGAAAAGAGAAAAAATTTTGGTTTACCCTTTAAAAGGGGGAACTATTATATTTTCTCTTATTCTTCTCCTTTATTCTTTTCTTGTATATTTTCCATGGGTTTTAGTAAACCCATGAGTAGCTGATTCTTCTATTGGTTGGAGATGTAATCGGAAGTTCTAAACATGGGAATCAATTTGGCTGGTTACTTTTAATTTTCATTATCTCTTTTTATCGTTCATGTTTTACTATGTATAACAATTATGTACATTGTTTTCATATGATATAATTGATTGTTTAGTATGTTTAAAATCGCGAATTAAATATCCTCAATAGATTATTTATAGCTAATTAGGAATCTTAGGTAATTTTATCAAGAACCCTAATAACTAGTCGTAATTTGTGATCACTAGCGGTGCGAATTGTGAATGACGTCACAAGTAAAACTTGACCTAGGTTGAACATACCATGATAAGTGTGATGTATTTCCTATGAATAACTCGTCTCACATATATTAATGTTTTCCTCAAGTTGAATCTCTTAGCGATAAGCACCAGGTTATTTGGTGGAAAAGAAATCCAGATATTAGCGAATGCAATATATGTTAACATATGGAAGTGTGACGAAGTATTACACCGAGTGGGGATACTTTAGAGTTATTTGTATGAAGAGAGAGTTGATATTGATTCTAATCGATTGATAAACAACTTTGGTGATGGAAGATGAAATATCTAACCTGTATTTTCGGTTTTTGTTCACAAACTTTATTCACTTTGTTTTTATTTTAATTTAGTTTAGCTTAGAAACTCAACAACCCCCTAGTTACCTAAGAAGTTGAAAAAAAACAACAATTTCATGCTTTCTGTGCGAACGAATCTCTACTTGTTATTATACTCGTTATTCTATAAAGTATAAGAAATATTTTGGTCAGCCGGTAACCTATCAGTAGGCCAGAGTGGGTGTAGGCGCAAGGATACTGAGGAAACTGAGTAACTATGAGTTGTTTATTAGGTCTCAACTATACGAGGTTAGGGTAGGTATTTGTGTAGAAACTCAAAGTATTCAAAACATGACTAGGTCTCAGGGTTTTTACTACCGAGTAGTTTTCCTCCTTAACAAAATCTTGTTTGTCGTGTGATTTACTTTATCATTATGCATTATATTATAATTATTATAGTTATAATAAAGTAAATACACTTGTATGTTAATACAATCTTGGTAGATCCAGTAATATATTCTTCAGTGAACTTAGATTATTAGCAACATTACATTGCCAGTTTAATTTTTAATCTTTATAAGGTCGAAAAGATTATACAAGGTGTGTGTGATATATGTTGTTGCAAAAGAATTAGTGGTGCACTCGCACAACACCAAAACGATTTCAGGATATTTATATGTGTTGCTTTGAATTTAAGAGAGACATATAAGTGTCTTAAATCCGGCGTCGGAAATCTTTGAGAGCATTAAGTGACGCTTACAAACGTCGCTTAATTAATTTAAAAGACGTTTGTAAGTGAACCCTATTTAATATTTTGTTTAATTAAAGCGACATATAAGTTAATAGAGCAACATTTTTTATATTTCGCTTCCTGTATCTACAACACTAATTTATCCATCTCAATATTATTTCCATATATAGGTATTTTGTTTTCTATGCTTATACCCGTCTCAAACGTAAATTAGATTGGAAAAAAAAACTTAATTTTACAATTCAGAATTCCCATAATCAAAATCTCATGCACTTGCACATTTCATGCATTTGAATACAGGTATCTAGTCGTTTAATTGTCAATCAAATATGAAACCAATAATTTAATCAATCGCAACATCACATATGGATCAATTGAGAATCATAATCAATCTCACAGTCACAATCACACATGTAAGATACTTGAATGAAAATTATAACAAAAAAAAACTTTGTTTTTATCTTAGAAATATATCCCATACAAATGAAGCATACCTCAATATTCGATTAGTAGTCCCCTTTCTCTTCATGCTTGGATTTCAGCACTTCAAAAAGTTTGGATGCATACTCATCTTCAATATATTTTTTGGTTGATGAGTGACAAGTTCGAATGATGTGTAAATTACGTTATGTTATGTAATTTTTATTTTTATTCTTGTATTCTCCATATGTATGAGTTTTATCATTAAAATTAATAAAGGGGGGATTGTTATACCACTGCTTGGTTGAACCCACCAAGCGTTGGTACATCAAGTTTAGTTCTAAAACTCAAAGTCAATTGAGTATGTTACTAAAGTCAACTTCGTTAGATTAGACTAGGAACATAGAATGTTGAGACTTGCCGTAGTTACTTTTGAATACCTAGAGACGTATTGAAGACAAAACGAAGACATCATCCTTCAGTTCAAGGTTAATAATTATAATAGTTGACTTATGATGCGTGTCGTAAGTGCAATAGATTAATCAATATATTTCTCACTAATTAACTAGTAATATAGCAGTAGTAAGGATCGTTCCCACAGAGAGCTTTGTAATTGAGATGTTATTTAGATTAGCAAAACTATGATAAAAAGAGATACTAGGGGGGGGGGGTTGTTAATTTAGAAAATTAAAAAGAATAATAATAAGAAGAAAAGATGATTAGGGAGGCATTCGTCATTACCAAACGTTAACTCGAGTAGTGTACTTATCTATCTTTCGTTGGAATCATTTATCACCAACCGTAGGATAGCAGGTACACTTAGGTCACGACACATAGTTTAAGTACTAATTAATCAGGAGATTAATCTAATATTGATACATTAAGAAGTCTAAACTATGTATTTAGATAATAATCCAATAAATTAAAAACCCATCTGCTATGATATTTATAATTGAAAACCTTTCAAGTGTTATACATAAAATAGTGTATTTGACTTTATAAAATAATATACACAAAAGATACGTACATAAAAATAATATCAAAATGACTCTAATTCGCTAAAGCTTTAATCTATGAAAATGAATATTTTCACGTGCACCATTTCTTCTGATAAATGAAACTGAAGTGGAAACGAGTGAGAACATCATCCCAAAAGGGGTGCTCAGTGGAAACACATAACTTTTAAGTAATCACGAACATGCTTCGCAGTTCTAAAGATAATTATTTAAAGTATAACAATAGATAAAAGCAATTAACACCTTTTATACGCAACACTTAACATAGCATCGTATATATGACATTCATGAAAGAAAATTTATCCTAACCTTACCTCCACAGAAATTGCATCCCATACTACAATCTCTATGAAAGAACGTTAGAACAACTAAAAATATGTTACCCTAACCTTGCCTTACTCAATGGAGAAAACGACGCTAGAACAACTCCAGTCTCAAATAATAGCGACATCCACATGAAGTGCCCATACAAATAAAATAGTATATATAATATTAAGATCGCCATACTAAATAATATTAAGATGGAATGGAATCCGCTCTACTATTAATGGTTAGTATATAATATCGAGACGGAAGGGCATCCGCCCAACTAAGTAATATTGAGACGGAAGGGAATCCGCACTACTATGTAACATTGAGACGGAAGGGCATTCGCCCTACTTAACATAGCAAGGAGCCGTGGGGAATCACAGACACTCCTCGCGGGGAAACTACATAATGCATAATATATCACACAACATGCTCATCCAATTGCATATAAACATGTTCAAAGATAGCAAAGCCACATCATGCTCGCAATTAAAATATAACTTAATGATTATAAGAAGGTCATAAGAGTTCCAACCTCTTTTGATGACAAATCTCGCCTACTTCGAGAATTATCATATACAATTTTATAGTATTGTCCCTCATCATCATTATCATCATCTTGAACATGTAATTACCATCTGAATCAACATGACAATTATACATAAATGGTTTCTCAGAATCCAGTCGATATCCTTTGTTCTATCTCAATGTCCTTTTTAGTATTCCACTATCTTTTTCTTTATTATATTTTATTAAAAGTTCGGTGTCCTTTAGTTATTGGAAAATTAGGAAAAATGTCCGAAAATTGGTCGGAAAAGTCAACAAGTCACAGATCAACTAACGGTCAACTAACAATCAAAGTAACGGTCAATTGTTAAAGATGACAGTAAAAGTCCAAAGTCAAGTCAGTCAAAGTCCAAGTCTTGGTCAAATGTCAATTTAGAGGCAATGGTAAACTTATCAATGGGTCAAAGTTAACAAGTCAAGTCCTTGGTCTTGGCTCACTGAATTAACTCAGTTAAATGGCTAAGTCAGGTTTAGGTTAAACCGACTCAGCTCAGCCAGATAATCTGAATCAAATGAGTCAGAAAGCTGACTGGGATGACTAAAACCGAATTCTATGCACAAGCCATAGATTCAATTTCATCACCAAATTTAATTCTCTAAACTTTTAACCATAAACACTTGCAATTGCAGCTTCAAACCAACATCACTATGATTTCTTTCTTGTTTTGCAACAATCATCACAACTGAAATTCAACTTTCAACAACAATCACCTGCAATTTCATATCTACCACCACCAACCTGACTTCTGGCTTGAACTACAACTGAGCCATTCTTCCCGCAACACAATTCCAATCACATCCCAACATTCATCTAGACTAATTTCAATTGCTTACAATTGCAACATAACTCAGCCAATTTCATTCGACCTATAGATAACTACAACTATAGCTTCTTTCCATATTTATCTCAATTCATGTATCATTCATCAATTCCAGAATCATCTTCATGAGTTGAATTCTTCAACTGAATTTACTTTCCATGATATACTCTCTGGATTTCTAGATGTGGATAATGGGTTTTTGACAAGGGCCATAATTGTAAGATCGTCTTTCTGCCTAGTTGCAGGAACATAAAAGTATACGTGCATTTTTGCGCACATATTTCTGACATCACATCAGAATACAAAATACTATTTCTTCTTATATTCTGCTGGAGAATTAAGAATACAGTCTCTACAAATAACTACATGCATTCCAAACTGATCTTGTAGCCTCTCTAATAAATCTCAAGCTCTTAGATAGATTGCCTACTATTATATAACAACTTGAGTCTTCTCTAGTGTTATTCCTAGAGCTTGTTCTAAAAACACCAATGCCTTTTCTAGTGCTACTCCTAGATCTTGCTTTGTATCCAATATCTTCTCTTGTGCTATTCCTAGAGAAATGTTGATACTCAAATTCTTATTTAAACAACATCAATCTACCGTTATAAGCAAATTTAGGAGTAACTAATGCTCAATCCCCAAAAATACATTCTAGCTTAACACCTTGTTCGCGACGAACACATCACAAATTGCTCTCTTGAGCCTAAAATATGTCACTTTAGCATTTTGCTCAAAAATAGGATGCACCACAAACAAGGAGCAATGCCTTCAAAGATGCATTATGCCTCTGAGCTAGGCTAACCCTAGCCATTTTTCCCGTGAGCGCCAGGCTAGCACTAGCCACTTGGTTTAGTGCCACATTGGCGCTAGATCCTTACCTTAGCGCTTACGACGCTAACTTTCCTTAGCTAGCGCTTCTTAACCTAGAAGCGTCCTTGGATAGCACGTCTCATCCTAGCACAAGTGTCCCATCCTAGCTAGCGTATCCCAGCGACCTTGGCAAAGCAGATTGGCCTAGTGTTTCCTTAGAAACGTCCTTGTCCATAAGCGCATTGGCCATAACGCAAACATCCTTGGGGCGAGCATCTTAGGAAAAGAACGTACCAAGCTACCAAGCGTCTAACCACAAGCTTCCTTGAGCATCAGCGCCCTTGAGAAGCAGCGTTTTTGGGCAAGCGTCTCGACCAACAGCTCCCTTACGCAGGCATCTTCGGCAGCGTTCTTGGCTAGCAAGATTTCTTGAGCAAGCGCATCTTAACTAACGTTCCAGCCTAGTAACGCGTCTTGGATAACGTCTCATCCTTACCTTCCATGGCGCTACTTCCTTGGCGCTACTCCCTTGGCGCTACTTTCTTGACGCTAGATTCCATAGCGCTACTGGTGCTAGCTTCCATGGCGCTACTTCCTTGAACCTAGCTTCCTTTGCGCTACTTCCATGACGCTACCTTTTTGACCTAACATCATCTTTAACGCTAACTTTCTTGCCAGCAACTAGCGTATTAGCCTGGCCTCCAAAATGCTAGCACATTATCCTTTTGTGCCTAAAGAGCTAGCACATTACCATTTGTGCTAAGAAGCTAGTGTTGGCTTTGCTAGATGCTTCCCTTATAAATACGCCATTCTTTTCAATATTGGCCTAATGCCATTACTAATCTTATATGATTATCTAATAAGACTTATTTCTTAAGAATCTCCTTACAAATCTTTGCCTCAAACGTCTTCCAGATTTATTCCAAGTCACCTCTAAGCTAACACTTAGCTATTAAAACTATGACATACTATTTTAAAGTTAATATGTGATTACTAAACTTACCAGACTCGACGATAGTCATCATGATTACCAATCCAATGAGTTACGCGACTTGCCTCACTGACTTAGCAAGTCATTTGACTTGACTTGACCAAAATAGTAGTGGTTCATGACTCCAGTATCATTCTTTGAGATATCAAATACAACATATGAGGGGATTCTCATTGGGGTATTGGTCTGGAGGTCTATGGCAATCGTGCATTGTGGCAACACATCCACGAACAAGAAGGTAATAAGTAGTGGGACGGTTACAGAGCAGTTGAGAGGATGAGGGTCTTGGTCATACAAGTCTTCCCTACTTTTCGGGCATGACTCCACTACAATCTCCACAATCGCTGCATCTCAATCTCTCCCTAACTTCCACCACTTACGAGAAATCAGTGTTTCTTCTCCGAAATATAAATAGATGGCTTCATCCATTCGAAACGACAGAAGTAAGACTAAGATATACAGAATTACCGATTCATCCAAGAGATAATCCATTCTTCTTTACACACTAAAATTACTCATCACACTAAGAATTTCTCAACCTTCTTTTCTTCCCTCCACTAAGACCTAGCCAATCTTCTCCACCTTTGTGATCGAAGCAGGACGTGAACGACCATTTCTTGGTTTAGGCTCGTCATGTTCGAGCTTGATCTCTCGAACCTACCTGAAAGTACGATTTTACCTGTGAATTCTAATATCTTTTTTATCTCAAGAAAGTCATTCATAAAGTGTATGTATAGTTTAAAATCAAAAAGATTGGTGGAGTACTTGGTACCCTCGTTTTTTCAAATTCAACTCTAATTTGGCCATATTTTTTCCAATTCCAAAAACAATTACTTTTGTTTCTTCATTGATGGTTCATTCATCAAGAAATTGAGTTTTTCAGTGACTTTTCAGTGTAAAAGCGGTCATCTAGTTTCTGCATATAGTCGGTAACTCGTTTTATAAAAGTTTTATAACATCACGTAAACTGTATTAAAATCTCTTTTGAAACTTTGAAAATTATGATTTACGCTAGTTCTGATATTTGTACTTTTTGATACAATACAACTTGACCCAATTCCTCTCGAAATATCCAACCAGCTGGACCAGTCATACATTTAATCTAACGTTCATCCCCAATTATAATGTTCAATCTCGACTTTATCACTATTATCCAATAAAATGGGATATTCATTCCTCTTGCTGCACTATGGACCCTAGTTAGTAATTTTCGATTGATTCTCGATCGTATTATATCAGGTACTTTCGGTGAATTACTGAAACACCAAACATAATACGAGTATAATATGGACTTTCCGAATAATTGGTATATTATTCGTATTCGTGAATTACTCAGATTAATAATACAGACACGTGGCTTATTATTTTCTATATATTGATCCGAGATGGGCCTATCCATCCACGGATCCACCCATTTCCCTCTTTTGTTAAACTTTTAAAAATAATTGTGCATGGAGAATATTAGACCCTTAGCTAGATCAGTAATAATGTTCAATCTCGGCTTTATCACTATAGTCCAATAAAATGGGGATCTTCCTTCCTCTTGTCGCACTATAGACCCTAGTTAGTAATTCGCCGAATAATTTACGACCGTATTAAATCGCTTACTTCTGACGAACTACTGAAACACCGAACGTAGTACGCGTATAATATGGATTTTCCGAATAATTCACATATTATTCGTATTCGCGAGATGGGCCAAGCCATTCACGGAACATGGCTTATCATTTTCTGGACATTGACCCGAGATGGGCCAAGCCATTCACAGATCCACCCATTTCCCTCTTTTGTTAGACTTTAAAAAAAAATTATGCATGGAAAGTATTGAACCCTGACCTCTAGGTTAAGATATTAAACTCCAACTATTGGACGATATCCTAATTGTTGAAAATACCTCATATATTATGATATATCACATTTATAACATATTCTCTATGTAATATTTTATTCAAGAGTTCTTTTTATTTAATTTAACATAATTAAATTTTGAGCGTCGAATTAATATTGAAAAATAAATTATATATTTATATATACAGTTCAAGTTATTTTCGGAACCATTGACCAAATTTATATTTTATGATTTCACCTAATACTCGTACATCTCTGGTTCTATACGTTTACCGAGTTCGGAATTGATAACTAATGTTTACTTGTTCGGTACTGTGTTTCTTTTCATGAGTTAATGCCACAATAATTATGCACGCGTGTCATCTACTGAATGGTTAGATATTCATTTTTAGTTTTAATTAAGATATTTTTCAATTGTCGGGAAGTTAAAATCCTGCTCTAACAAAACAAAAAAAAATTCCTCGAAAAGAAACCCTAATTTTCTTTCATCCTGAACCTAGAAATAGAACCTATCAATCTCAGAAATAGAGAGAGAAAGAGAGGGACTGCTCTGATTCATCAAAAAGGGTAAATAGTTCGATTAGGGTTTTAAAGATTTGGGGATTTTTTTCTTCTTCTAATGGAGAGTACTCGTAAAGAAGTTCGTAGTGAAAGCGATGATGAAGATTACAATCTGAAGATGAAGGAACTGAAGATTATAGAAGAGGTGGTTATCATAGTGTTCAAATCGGTGATACTTTTAAATCTGGTCGTTATGTGATTCAAAGTAAACTCGGTTGGGGTCATTTCTCTACTGTTTGGCTTGGTTGGGATACTCTAAACTCTGTATGTGAACCCTCAATCTCTAAACCGTACCTCTTGAAGGAAAAAAACCTATTTTATTTTTGCAAGTTTACGATTTCTTATGTGTTGCCATAAATTACAGAGATATGTAGCCTTAAAAGTTCAAAAAAGTGCTCAACATTATACTGAAGCAGCAATGGATGAGATAAAAATACTTAAACAGATAGTAGAAGGTGACCTAGATGATAAGAGTTGTGTTGTTAAACTTTTGGATAATTTTAAGCATTCGGGCCCAAGTGGGCAACATGTTTGTATGGTTTTTGAGTATCTGGGTGATAATCTATTGACATTGATTAAGTATAGTGATTACAAAGGATTGCCACTTCATATGGTTAAAGAAATTTGTTATCATATATTGATGGGTTTGGATTATTTGCACAGAAAATTGTCAATTATACATACTGATCTTAAGCCTGAAAATGTATTGGTGTTATCCACGATTGACCCATCAAAGGATCCTGTAAAATTGGGTACTCCTCTTGTTGTTGTTGTAAATAGTGCTAAGGAGAAATCTGTGGTTCATTATGTGGTATTGAAGGAAAGTAAGAGTTCGAATGGGGATTTGACAAAGAATCAGAAGAAGAAAATGCGGAAAAAGGCTAGACGGGTAGCTAATGGTGGTACAGGGAATGATATAGTAGAAGAAACTGAACAGGACACGACAACTGCCAATGGGGTGGATATGGATGCTCCTGCTGTTGAAATCTTGAATGAACAAGGTAGTGAAGACCATGGTCACGTTAGTTTATCTAATGGTGAGGGGGTCAAAGATGGCCTAGGCAAAAAGAAGGGACTTAGGAGAGGGAGTCGCTCAATGAGGCAAAAGTTGTTGCAGTCGGCTAATGTGAAGTGAAAATTGGTTGACTTTGGGAATGCTTGTTGAACTTACAAGTAGGGGTGCACAAAGTAGGGGTGCACAAAGGTCGGTTCGGCTCGATTTTTGATGAAACTCTGTACGCGTACCTTTCTATGGTCGATTCTCTATCCATGTATCTGTATCCTTTATTTTCGGTTCGGTTCTTGTACCTGTACCCTCGGTTTCGGTCGGTTCTTGTATCTGTACTTTTTTTTTTCTAATCTAAAAGTGACAAATGTAAAAACATAGTGAATGAAATAAATAACTAAAACAAATAACCAACAAAATGTATACCCTGGAAGCCAAACCACTTGGAATATTTTTTATATAATGTTCAGTCACCAAGCCTATCTTTCAACTTCTTCTGTTCCCCATATGGTTAGTTTGTCTTCTTTATGATTTGAATTTCTGACTTGGACTTGCTCCTACACTTCGTCATTGATCCACAAAGGAAGCCAACACAGGGAAACTATCTTTGGATCCAGAGAGCTAAAGCACCTTACCAGACAACAATTCAATAAGAAAAGTAATGGAAGGTGTAGAGTCTATAGACTGATAATGAATATTTGATGGGAATGGACCCAATGGTATGAATTCCACTCAACTCAACCCAGAAGTTGCTATACAGCCACACAGCTTCCTTGTACAAATTTTATCAGAGCAACAAGCACATGAAATAAATATCTGAACCCAGCAGATATAATATCCCACTCCAATAATACAGAAATGATAGAATTGCACAACAGTCAGTGGTCATATAAAGATCGTGGTTGAAATTACAGTTGGTAACATTGGCATAGCTTGCCCAAAAAGAAGCTTATCTTTATCCAGTACTGGATTAGTTAACCAAATGATTACTGTCGAGCAACTTGCATAAGGTCTTGAGTTTAGGAATGGATCATTGCAAATGACTTTCGCCCATGCTAAGAAAAGCATAACAGATGTCAATACTGATACCGAACAAGTTGGTGAAAAGCCACATCCTACAATGTTTACTGAACTTGCCCGACTAGAATAGGATTTCACAAAAACATACAGTTGAAAATTGAAATGTAAGCAGGTTACAAATTACAATCACACAAAGCATACAGTTGAAATGTATACAGTAACTTCCAGCAGACAAACACGCACACAAAAAAGAAGGATAACCAACATAGAGTTAGAATATAAAGGTTTTACTGGGGGTTTCATAATGAGATGCAAGAAAGTAAAGCTTTCAATGAAATGATTCTAATGAACTTCAAGACATTCAAGACCAATTATAAAAAAAGAAACCATTATGTCAACAGTAGAAAACAATATGCTCCTTACTCCAACTAAATACCAACACCTCTAACTAAATTAAAACCATTAGTTCATACACCGCAACAGCACTTACCAACACCATTACTATTTATATAATGTCTGAAGACTTAGAATTTCACAAGAAGGAGTTCAAACACATATATATAAAGCAAGACATGCTAGTACATTTTTAGATTTAACGCTAAAATGAGTTCTGTATTTTAGACACAGACACCTAAGAATTCAGACCTTCCGTTCATGACACCACCAAGTTTCCATTTACAAACCACATAGATATTTTTTACAAGAGCACAACATCTAGCAACAACATCTCAAATTTGGTTAAATGGCTTAAATATAGCAATGATCAGCATCCAACAACAGTGATGACAAAAGTAAGTGTACCAAAAGGGTTAACCAATTAAAATTCATGGATTTACATAAAATGGAAATGAGCTCATATAAATTGATGACAAGCAAAAGGGAAAAAAAAAACAGAATTGATACAATTTATTAAGCTGTAAAGACAAATAAAAACACCATAGCTGTTAAGAGTCTAAGACAAATGGGTAAACCTTAATAGTGCGACATAAAGCACAGTTAACAAAACAAAGAAAATTTATGGTATAGGGCTAGTTAAGAATTTCCCAAAAGCTAAAGTAACTTATCTTCTTTTGGTTGTAGAAGAGTAAACCCAGAAAAATCTAGAAAGGGATTTCAATAGTTGGCTATAGATGGAGTTCTCAAATGCTTGGCTCATTGAATCATTTTTACAAACAAGTCATGGTAAAGTTTTAATATTTATATTTATGAAGAAAAACAGGACTTAGGTGTATACAAAGTATTTTAAATTTCCAAAATCATTTAAATCAATCAAAACAATAAAGTTCATTGTTATCTCAGGTCATCAAAAGCAATGAAAACCCAAAGCAGAGTTATGTACAAATTATGTTGAAAACATAGAAAACATCTCAATTAATCTTTTACTCATTTGCATGAATAGTTATAACAGGACATTGAAATAAAAAGAGTCAACAACAAAAAAAATTAGAGAAAAGAAAATGTGGTAACAGTTAACACCAAGCTCTCAACACATAACCAATGAAGGAAAAACTAAAGCAGGAATTTGATAAATCAAATCAAGTAGAAGGAATGTACACATGCAACCGAGGTTAGAGTTTATACCTGATTTTTCTTTGTTTTGTACTTCACTCTTCAAGAGGTGGACGGATTCTAAAGAGATTTAGACATCAGGGTTGCTTTATATGAGATTGAGAGAGGGGTTTTTCATGATACGATTTGTTTTTCCTGAGATTGATGAGATTGAGAGAGGGGATTTGAAATCGATGATGTTTGAAATCGAGAAAACAAAGAAAGGTGGTACTGAGTCGTCTGACCTTGGTGATGAAGAACAGAAGAACTTCTTCTTCTTTCACAGACGTACACAGAAGAAATGAAACAGATCGAGTGAGTAACCTAACTTAGAAAGGGACGGATAAGATTGAAACTATAAAATCTGATCAACGGTTAATAATACTCGGTATAATCGGTCCGGTACATGTCGGTTCCTAGGTAGAACCTGTACCTTATACCCGGGTGTACTCGGTTCTCATTTTTTGTACCTGTACCCTGTACCCTCAGTTCGGTCCGTTTCAGGTACGGTTTCGTCGGTTCAGGTCCGGTCCTTCGGTTCCGGTCGGTTCCTGTGCAGCCCTACTTACAAGCAATTCCCAAGTTGATGCAGATGAGCAAACTATAGCCTATTTGGAGGCTAAAGACCTGAGTGTCATAATTTAGCTCAGCAGGGGTCTATTTTGATGGGAAATGGGCCAAAGAACAGGACAAGGTCATCTACGATTACCTTGGTCTTCAGAATTTAGCCAAATTCCATCGTTTAGGGTTTCAAACAGGTATTTTTACTATTTTAGGAAAGTTTTTGTTTTGTTAATAACTTATTCGTTAAAAGTTCGTTTGGGTCGCCGTTTGTGACATAGAGTTTCTCTTTTAATTTACTTTATATTTAGGAAAACCTCAAATTTGCCAAAAATAGCAAATTTCGAGTTTGAGTCGTTTTAAGGTTTTTTTCATCCTTTCTTGGCTAGCAAGTTAGGGTTTTTCCCCAAGCCTATATAAGAGTCTTCGGTATATTGTTTTAAACGATTGAATTTGATTAATAATTTTTCTTTATTAAACGTTGCTCAAGTTTAATCGATTTTTATCTATAGTTGGAAAACCGAAGTCTATATATTAATCATCGTTCATAGTTGTGTTCCTAGGAATACTCAAAGCCTGAACAAAACCTTTCTTTTCTTTCTGTTCGCTAATATCCGTTGCATCAGTTGGTATCAAAGCAAATTTGATTCTAGGGTTAGTAATATGCCAAGACTAGCAGTCGGTCGAGGCCGTGGTCGAGGTCGATGAGTTGTTCCGATTGATTATAATGTAAGAAGAGAAGAAATATTGAAGAAATCCGAGGTATGATGGGTCGAGATAACATTCGAAATGAATAAGAATAAGAAGAAGAATGGGATAATACCAACCCTTTTGCTAGAGGACGTCGTGAAGGTAAAATAATCCAACATGAAGATTCTGATCATTGGAAGGCAGGAATAAAAGTGGAGATTCCAAAATTTTATGGTGGTTTAGAACCTAAAAGAGTTTCTTTCGTGGTTGAATACAGTTGAGGAAGTCTTGGAATTTAAGGATGTACCAGATAAAAAACGTGTTCAGCTGGTAGCAACTATGTTCCGTAGGAGACCTAATTCGTGGTGGCAACAACACAAACTACAACGTTCTCGTAAAGGAAAGCAGAAGTTAGTCTCATGGGAGAAGATGAAGAAACACATGGGAGCAGAATTTTTACCACACAACTATATCGTCTTGATGTACCAACAACTGTAAAACCTACGAAAGGGAGCATGTTCTGTAGACGAGTACACAAAGGATTATCGACTACTTTCTCGTAACGATTTGTCAGAGTCAGATAAGCAGAAAGTCTCTCGTTATGTAGGTGGTCTCCCTCAACAATATAAGGATACACTCAATATGTTTGACTGTTGTTCTATTTCGGATGCACATCATAGAACAAGACAGGTATAGAAACAAGTGGGGCGTAGAAGTTCAAATTGGGTTAACAATGTGATATCTTCTCCAGCAAGTAACCGTAGTACGTCAACATCTAGTATTGTTAATAAACCTAATTTTATGTTTGTACAAAATAAAACTTCGTTTAACACTTTTGGAGGCAGGTTTAATAAGTGCGGTGAATCTGGGCACAAAGCCACTGACTGTCGTAAAGTAGAACGGGTGAACAAGGTTCTTTTCACTGAAGAGGATCATGAGGTTGATTCTGAACCTAATGGAGAAGTAGTTACGGGAGATATATGAGTAAACTTTATGGTAAGAAGAAGTTATCTCACTTCACGTAAAAATAAGGGTAATAGCTTGTTGCGTAATAATATATTCCAAACAACCTATACGATCGAGGGAAAAGTTTGTCGTCTAGTTATCGGTCCAGGAAGCAGCGAGAATCTCGTTGATGAAGAGGTCGTAAAGAGGTTCAAGATGGAAACTAAGCCACACCCACATCCTTACAAACTGTCCTGGCTTAAGAAAGGGAATGAGGTAAAGGTAAACAAACGTTGTTTGATTTCTTTTTCAATTGGTAACAAACATAAAGATAAAGTCTTGTTGTTGGGTTGACCATGGGAGTATGACATGAAAAGTAGTCATGATGGGTATCACAACACCTACAGTTTTTTTATGGCACGACGTACGTACAATACTTGTACCTAGTAAAGAGACTGTTCCAAAACCACTTAGCGGAGAAGCTACCAACCTCTTGTCGTTTAAGAAGTTGGAAGTTGAGATAAGAGATGCAGACATGCTTTATGTGTTGATAAGAAAAGAAGAACATGTTGATAGTAACATCCCAACTGCAGCTAAGCCGCTAGTTGAAAAATTTGAGGATGTTTTCCCCAAAGAGTTACCCGATGAGTTACCACCACTTCGGGATATACAACATCGTATTGATCTAGCTCCAGGATCAAGCTTTCCCAACAAAGCACATTATAGAATGAGCCCTAAGGAGCATGAAGAACTTCGTCGTCAAGTGGAAGATTTGCTACAGAAAGGATTGATCTGACTGAGTCTAAGTCCATGTGTAGTACCAGCTTTGCTGATTCTAAAAAAAGATGAAACATGGAGGATGTGTGTTGATAGTCGATCCATCAACAAAATTACAGTCAAATACCGTTTTCCGATGATTGGATGACTTGTTAGATCAGTTGAGTTGAGCGAAGGTATTTAGCAAGCTCTATTTGAAGAGTGGATACCATCAGATCAGAATTCATGAAGGTGATGAGTGGAAGACTTCTTTCAAAACTCTAGAAGGATTGTATGAGTGGATGATTATGCCATTTGTGTTGACCAATGTACCAAGTACATTCATGCATATCATGAATCAAGTACTACGGCCTTTTATCAGTACTTTTGGGGTTTTTTATTTCAATGATATTCTTATTTATAGTGCTAACGTGGACTTGCATGTCAAACATCTTCGAGAAGTGCTCTCAGTTCTACGCAGGGAGAATTATTTACATCCATTAAAAAGTGTTCATTCATGACAGATTGAGTTTTATTTCTCGGTTACGTTGTGACAAAGGACGGGGTCAAGGTAGATGAGTCCAAGGTCGAAGTTGTTAAAAATTGGGCTACACCCACTACGTTACACGAGTTGAGGAGTTTCCATGGCTTTGTTTCTTTTTACCGCCGTTTTATTCCCCACTTCAATACCATTATGGCACCTATCACTGAGTGCATGAAAGAAGGGAAGTTTTCATGGTCTGACGAAGCGAATGAGGCCTTTGAAGCAGTCAAGACAAAGCTGATTATTGCACCGTTGTTAGTGCTACCTGATTTCAGCAAGTCGTTTGAATTACACTGTGATGCACTATGGAGCTTTTTTGTCAAGAAGGACGACCCGTGGCTTATTTCAGTGAGAAGCTGAATGAATCTAAGCTCAATTACAGTACCTATGATGTGGAGTTTTATGCAATAGTCAAGGCCTTGAAGCATTGGTGTCATTATCTTATTCATAACGAGTTTGTACTGTATTCTGATCATGATTCTTTGAAGCACATAAATAGTCATGAGAAGCTTTCTTCTAGACATGTAAAGTAGGTTGTTTTTGTATTAAAACATAAATCAGGATCGCAGAATCAAGTCGCTGATGCCTTAAGTCGCAGGAATTTGTTACTCACCACTATGAGAACTGAGGTATTAGATTTGATTCATACTCTGATCTAATTTTAATTGATCCATACTTTACAGAGATTCTGGATACTCTCAATACAGAAGCAAGAAGTAATTACCATATGCACGATGGTTTTCTCTTTAAGGAAAATCAGTTGTGTATTCCTGATTTCTAGTCTCCGATTGAAGATTGTTAAGGAGTTACATGACGAAGGGCACATGGGAATGGATAAGACTTTCCAGCTTGTTTCGAAGTCATATTATTGGCCAACAATGAGGCGTGAAGTTCCTAAATTCGTGGATAGATGTCACATCTGTCAAGTGTCAAAAGAAAAAGCAACAAATGTTAGATTGTATCTCCCATTGAAAGTTCCAAGTCAACCTGGTAAAGATTTGAGCATGGATTTCGTGTTGGGCTTACCTCAAACTCAAAGAGGACATAATTCAGTATTTGTCGTTGTTCACCGTTTCTCAAAAATAGCACATTTCATTGCTTGCAAGAAGACGACTAGTGCATTGAGGGTAGATGAATTATTCTTCCGTGAAGTATATCGTCTGCATGGATTGCCTTGTTCAATAGTTAGTGATCGGGACACAAAATTGTTAGCTATTTCTGGAAGACTTTGTGGAAGTCAGCGAATACAAGGCTTAAATTCAGTAGTGCGTATCATCCTCAGAGTGATGGGCAGAGAGAAGTTGTGAATCGTTCATTAGGTGATATACTTAGGTGTCTGGTTGGAGAAAATCTGAAGAGTTGGGACCAAAAGCTATGTCAAGCTGAGTTTGCATTTAATCGCTCAGTAAACCGTAGTTTGGGTATGAGTCCTTTCGAGGTTGTTTATGGATATAATCCACGAGCCCGGTAGACCTAGCACCAGTTTCTGATTTGAATAGAATTGAAGCTCGAGCTGAAGAACGTATCCAACAGTTGCAACAGGTTCACAAGTTGTCCGAAGAACAGTTGCTTCGAGCTAATGAGAAGTATAAGGAGGCGGCAGATAAAAGGCGCAGAGCCGTGGATTTTGAAGTGAGAGATTTTGTGTGGCAGATATTGAAAAAGGATCGTTTCCCGGCTGGTGAGTATAACAAATTGAAGGCGCGCAAAATTGGCCCCTTGGGAATTATCGCGAAAATTAGTACTAATGCATGCAAGTTAAAGCTACCAAGCCATATCCGTACTTCTGATGTTTTTAATGTTAAACACTTAGTGCGCTTTATGGTGACAATTCTGATAATGAGCAAGAAAATTCGAGGGCGAATTTCTCTCAACCCCGGGAGAATAATGCATATGAGCAAACTATAACCTATTTGGAGGCTAAAGACCCGAGTGTCGTAATTTAGCTCAGCAGGGGTCCATTTTGATGGAAAACGAGCCAAAGAACAGGACAAGGTCATCTACGATTGCCTTGGTCTTCAGAATTTAGCCAAATTCCATCCTTTAGGGTTTCAAACAGACATTTTTACTATTTTAGGAATTTTTTTGTTTTGTTAATAACTTACTCGTCAAGAGTTCATTTGGGTCGCCGTTTGTGGCATAGAGTTTCTCTTTTAATGTACTTTAATATTTAGTAAAACCTCAAACTTCCCAAAAATAGCAAATTTCGAGTTTGAGTCGGTTTAGGGATTTTTTTTCATCCTTTCTTGGCTAGCAAGTTAGGATTTTTATCCAATTCTATATAAAAGTCTTCGGTACATTGTTGTAAACCGTTGAATTCGATTAATAATTTTTTTTATTAAACTTTGCTCAACTTTAAACGATTTTTATCTATAGTTGGGAAACCGAAGTCTAGATATTAATCATCATTCATAGTCGGTGTTCCTAGAAAGACCCAAAACCTGAATAAAACCTCTCTTTTCTTTCTGTTCGCTAATATCCGCTGCATCACAAGTGATATTCAAACAGGATAGTATAAATGTTCTGAGGTTCTTCTTGGATCTAAATACTCCACACCAGCAGATTTATGGTCCTTTGCGTGCATTTGTTTTGAGCTGGCAACTGGGGATGTTCTCTTTGATCCTCACAGCGAGGACAACTTTGACAGGGATGAGTATGCATATTTTGTTAGTAAACATATATCACAATAGTCACTGTTTTTTTAATCTTTGTAGCAACTGCGGTGGATATTAGGAACAATTTATTAATATAGGATGAGTTGCTTGCTTTTCTTTGTTCTATTACCTTTTGAGGGATTTTTATAGTGATTGTGGGTAATATTTGCTCACTTAATCTATATTGTTGTTTCCAAGGGTTTGTAGAGTACTACAGTAGTTATGCAAATCTATGACTATTATAATTTGGCCATTTAGCCGGTGGGTATATATCATACATGATTATAATGGCATACATGTGAATTGTCATGTCTTTCCTCATTCCCTGATATTACAATTTGTAACTGCGGAAAGTTGTGCATTTTTGGTCTGCTAAAATCCTTTTATGAATCCCAAAGATAGATATATCCTTCATTTATACTTTAAAATTGTTTGGAAGCAGGGCTCTTTTGTTTATTTTTCCTTTTCCTCTTTATGTTTGTCTGTTTATTCTTCAGCCCACAACAGTTTTTATGCTAATGTATCTGGATGTTTGGATACCACATTTGAAGTAATTTTTTAAATTAATTAAATTGTAAAGTTAAAAGTTAGTTTTGAAATGAAATTTAGACTAGCTTATAAAAACAAAAAAATATCTTTTTTACGAAGCAGAAAAACATTTTCTTTTGACTTCTGCTCTGGTAAGCTTTTCAGAATAGACTACATATATTTCATTTACAAATTAATTTTTGACTTTTCAACTTAATTAAGTCAAAATTTTATTTTATATGTAGTATTTGGATGTTTGGATACCACATATAAAATAATTTTTGAACTTAATCAGATTAAAAAGTCAAAAGTTAGTTTTTGAGACGAAATTTTATATAGTCTATTCTGAAAAGCTCAGAGCCTGTTTGGCTATTTGAGGTCAGGAATAGTAAAATGTCTAATTTTTTCAATTCTCTATTTCCACCTATCTTCTTGGTCAAACTACTAGTGCTTTGAGTTCTTGAAATTGTATGACGACTAATCTACTCCCAGATTATGTGTCGTAGTCCATCTGAAGGCTGTAATTCCATAAGGAACTGTATAACTGGTTAGATTGCAATGTGGGTATTTTCCATAGCATTGATACTAGGATTTTCAAATGTCAAATGCCTTGCCCTTTATGATCATCAATTGCATGTCTGACCATTGTGGAGGATCATCACAATGAGGGTCATGTCAAGAATCTAATTCAATTAGCTCTACAGGAAGAATATATATTTAACTTCAGTGAAATGTTTTCACGGGATTTTGCCAGTAATTTCGATCTTTAGATTGTTGAAGGAAACATGGCGTGCCATAACACTACTCTTTTATCATTATCTTTTAACAGGATCACTTGGCACTGATGATGGAGCTGCTCGGACTGATGCCACGCAAGGTGAGCATATTATCCACTACGTTCAGTGGTTTCTTGCGGGTTTTACCTTCTATTATTTTGATTCATATTTGCTTAACAAATTATCTCTTTTAGATTGCTTTAGGTGGTCGGTATTCACGCGACTTTTTCAACAGACACGGAGACCTAAGACACATCCGTCGATTACGTTTCTGGCCCCTGCACAAAGTTCTTGCTGAGAAATATGAATTTAGCGAACAAGATGCAAAAGATATGGCTGACTTCCTTGCCCCCATACTTGATTTTGTCCCTGAGAAGCGGCCAACTGCAGCTCAATTGCTTCTTCATCCATGGATCTCATCCCGTGAACATCCTATTCCTGCAATTGAAATTGAGTCGGAAAACATAGGAGAGAACGGAGAGGGATGATAGGGAGGCAATGGAGTGGGAATGGGAAACATTGTCATTGATGGGGACCGTCATCTGGTTAAAGATCCCTCACCTAGGAATAAAAACCTTCCAAAGGATGGTGCTATTAGTTCATCCCGATAACTCTAAAATACTTTCGGTACTGCAACCTTGTCCCCTCCACGTGTAGCTTTATTTTCAGCGGCTTGCTTTTACCGAGGAATGATCGCTTCCCCTTTAATTTTCATGGCTGGGTGAGTGTGACCTATGAATTGATATGTTGATCAATTGGAGTAGTGTGGTTCAGAACAGTGAAGTTTTTATATTAGTAGAAAAGGTTTTTCCCTGCCACTCTCTTACTTTCATTTACTAGACACTTCAAGTTCAGTCTTAGTTGTGGTACTATCAATTTTTGTATCCATGAAGGGCTTCATGTTTACACACATTTCATGAAAATGCATTAACATTAAATTCCTTGATTTTTATCTCCCCGATTTATTATCTTCCATCGTGTCTGCAGTTCCTAGAACGTATGTTCTTATTAATGTTATTGTTTTTCTTGTCTTCGCACTGTATACCTTTAATTAGATGTGCTTGACGCTATTATTTTATTGAATCAACAATGACTGCAGGTGTTATGAACTCACATTTTCCTTTATTTATAGCTTTGTCTTTGTTTGCCGCGCTTCTCAGTTTCTATTGAACAATCTGGTCCAAAAGTTTGTTGCACTGTCTGATGCTTTGTGTCTTTAACAGAAAAGACCGGTTTGAATGAATTAGTTAATTTTGATAGTTCTTGCATCGCAAATACTGAAATGGCCTTGCTTTAATCACATGAAGATTGGATAAATACAGATGACACCCTTTCCAGAAGAATGATGGTTAAAGTGTCAGAAGATCATTTATAACTAACAGTCTTTTCCACCTTATCTCTGTGTAAGTCATGGATCTGAAGATTAGCCAAGAACCAATGCAGAATCTGCAGATAAATCACATCATCATTTAGTGGGTTTAGGCCAATTATGGTGTGTGGATTCATTTGTTGATATGCCTTGAATCAGTCGTTTGCCGGGATTTTACGGGGAGTAATGTATACGTAATGTATTATCGCTGGATTCGTTTTCCGTTTTCTAGTCGAATTAGGGTTTATTTCTTTGCCCTATATATATACATACGTTGTACCTAGAATATATGTATCTCAGTATTCTTCTCTATAATAAAACTCTGCTTTCTCTGTTGTGGATGTAGCTAACGTAACAGTTAGTGAACCACGTAAATCTCTGTGTCTCGATCTCTATTATTGTTCTCGTTCGATCTCTCGTTACAACAAATTGGTATCAGAGCGAGGTTCGATTTCCGCCGAGAACGATGTCCGGATCCATGATGAAGACCGACAGGTTTACCGGGAGAAATAGTTTCAGTCTGTGGAAAATCAAGATGCGGGCTTTGTTGAAGCAACAAGGTCTTTGGTTGCCGTTAGCTTCGGATAAGAAGGGCGCAGATACATCCACCGCTGAGTATGCGACTATGGAGGAGAAGGCTCACTCAACGATTATGCTGTGTCTCGCGGACGACGTAATCACTGAAGTCGCAGATCAGGAAAAGGCCGCCGCTTTGTGGTTAAAGTTGGAAAGCCTCTACATGACGAAATCGCTGACCAACAAGTTGATGCTGAAGCAACGTCTTTTCAGTCTGCGCATGTCTGAAGGTACGCCTCTTAGAGATCACCTAGATCAAGTTAATACTATTCTGCTTGAATTGCGTAATATTGATGAGGTGGTGGAAGATGAGGATGCTGCCTTAATGTTGCTGGTGTCTCTGCCTACGTCGTATGAGAATTTTAGAGAGTCTTTTATTGCCGGAAAAGATACTATAACGCTGGAGGAGGTTAGGTCGTCTCTTCATACCAGGGAGATGCGACATAAGGCTGATGGAACAGGTACAGAAAATCAGGCTTCCGGGTTGATGGCAAAAGGAAGCAAGGACGGTAAGAAGGGTAAGAAAAATTCCGACTATAAATTACCAAAAGACGTCTGTGCCTACTGTAAGGAGAAAGGTCATTGGAAGAAGGAATGTCCTAAGAAGAAGAAGCAACAAGAACATAACTCTGGATCTGCAACAGTAGCTCAATGTGGAAACACTTCAGAGGGAGATTTTGTTCTGCTAACAGATGATTACACACATCAGTCTGATGTGTGGTTCCTTGACTCTGGGGCGTCCTACCATATATGTCCCAAAAGAGAGTTATTTACTACGTACAGCCGTGCAGATGGGGGCAATGTCTCTATGGCAAACGGGTCTGTCTGCAAGGTGGTTGGAATCGGCTCAATCAGGTTTAAGACACATGATGGGAGGCTCTGCACATTGAAGGAAGTCAGGCATGTGCCACTCTTGACAAAGAATCTGATATCCTTGAGTCTGCTAGACAGCAAGGGTTTCAGTTTCAAAGGTGAAGGTGGAGGTTTGCATGTTTGCAAAGGTTCTGATGTGATTCTGAAAGGTGTCAAGCATGGAACTTTGTATGTATTACAGGGTTCAACAGTCACAGGTTCTGCAGTTGTTGCTTCAGCTGAAATTCAGGGATCTGATCTGACCAGACTATGGCATATGAGGCTTGCTCATATGAGCAAACGGGGAATGCAAATTCTCTCAAAGGAAGATCTTCTCGGGGGTCATAAGACCAATAGCCTTGATTTCTGTGAGCATTGTGTTTTTGGGAAGCTACAGCGCAGCAAGTTTCCTAAGGCAGTTCATCGGACCAAAGGCACGCTGGACTATATCCATTCAGATTGCTGGGGTCCCTCTCGTGTTGAGTCTCTGGGCGGTCACAGGTATTTTATGTCTATCGTTGATGATTATTCCAGGATGACTTGGATATTCATGATGAAACATAAAAGTGACGCATTCAGTAAGTTCAAGGAGTGGAAGACACTGTTAGAAAATCAGGTTGGGAAGAAGGTCAAGAGGCTGCGAACAGATAATGGTCTAGAATTCTGTTCATCTGAGTTTGATGATTTCTGCAAAGATCAGGGTATTGCTCGCCATCTCACGGTCAGGGCTACACCACAGCAGAATGGTGTAGTAGAAAGAATGAATTAGACGTTTTTAGCGAAAACAAGGTGTATGCTTTCGAATGCAGGTCTTGCTAGACGGTTCTGGGCAGAAGCGGTTTCAACAGCTTGCTATCAATCGGAGCCCACACACAGGCATTGACTGCAAAACACCTTATGAGGTGTGGACTGGAAAAGCTGCTGATTACACAAAACTGAGGGTATTTGGCTGCACTGCTTATTATCATGTAGATGAAGGTAAGTTGGAGCCAAGAGCTAAGAAGGGATTCATGGGCTATGGTGCAGGTGTGAAAGGGTACATGATCTGGTCTGACAATAAGATTATACTGAGCAGAAGTGTAGTCTTTGATGAAAATTCTATGCTGAAATCCAGAGAGAAGATCACTGATGCACCATAAAATGAGGTTGTTGTTGAGGGGGTAGAGGTGCAATTCAGTCCAGAGGAGAATCAGGCACCTAAGTTGGTTGACGACCAACTACCACCATCAGTTATCAAAGAGCAAGATTCAGATGAGTCTGAGAATGCACCACCAGAGGAAGTTGAACATCGGAGCATTGCTACACACCGACCTAGAAGGGTTGGAATAAAACCTCCAGCGAGGTACATGTTTGACAATTTGGTGGGTTATGCATTGCAGGTGGCCGAGGAGGTGGAGGATCACGAGCCGTCCACCTACAAGGCTGCAGTATCTGGAAACGAGTCATCACAGTGGCTTGCCGCAATGGTAGAAGAAATGGAGTCCCTTATCAAAATTGGGACTTGGGAGCTTGTAAAACTGCCTGCTGATAGAAAGGTAATTACTTGCAAGTGGGTTTTCAGAAACAATGAAGGAATGTCAGCTGCAGAGGGTGTCAAGTATAAAGCACGAGTGGTTGCAAGAGGTTTCAATCAGAGAGAGGGAGTGGATTACAACGAGATTTTCTCACCAGTGGTCAGGCACACTTCCATCAGAGTGCTACTAGCCATAGTTGCACATCAGGATCTGGAACTTGAGCAACTAGATGTGAAGACAGCTTTCCTGCATGGAGAGTTGGAAGAAGAAATATACATGAGCCAGCCAGATGGATTCCAAGTTCCAGGTAAAGAGAATTACGTCTGCAAGCTAAAGAAGTCCTTATATGGGCTAAAACAGTCCCCCAGGCAGTGGTATAAGCGATTTGATAGTTATATGGTGCATCTTGGCAATCACAGGAGTCCGTATGATTGTTGTGTGTACTACAATGATTAGCAGAATGGTTCACGCATTTATCTAGTTTTGTATGTTGATGATATGCTGATTGCTGCTCAGAATAATTCAGATATTCAGAAGCTGAAGGGGTATCTCAGTACGGAGTTTGAGATGAAAGATCTGGGTGCTGCTCGAAAAATTCTGGGAGTAGAAATCTATAGGGATAGGAAGAAGAGAAAGTTTTTCCTATCACAGGAAGGGTACATCAAGAAGATTTTGAGCAGGTTTGGAATGTCTTCAGCCAAGCCTATAGATACTCCAATGGCATCTAACAACAAGTTGGGAATGTACACGGTTCAGACTTATGAGGAGAAAGAGTACATGTCTCGATTTCCATATGCTAGCGCAGTTGGAAGTCTGATGTATGCTATGGTCTGCACTCGACCAGACTTAACATTTGTTGTTAGTGTGGTCAGTCGGTTTATGGTTCAGCCTGGGGAAGAACATTGGCAAGCTGTTAATAAGATTTTCAGGTATCTTAGAGGTACTTCAGATGTCGGTCTCTGTTATGGGAACGATACCCGATGTTTAGTGGCTGGTTTCTCAGATTCTGATTATGCTGGAGATGTGGACAGTAGGAGATCTATGACTGGTTATGTGTTCACTCTTGGAGGTTCTGTTGTAAGCTAGAAGGCAACTCTACAACCTACAGTTACTTTGTCTACTACATGGCCTTGACAGAAGCTGGTAAGGAGGGAATTTGGTTAAAGGGGCTGGTTAATGATCTAGGCCTACATCAGGATCAGGCTATAGTGTATTGTGACAGCTTGAGTGCAATATGCTTAACCAAGGATCAAGTCCATCATGAGAAGACGAAGCACATTGATGTCAGGTATCACTTTCTGAGAAATGAGAAGAGAATTGAAGTGAAGAAGGTAGGGACAACTGATAACCCTGCTGACATGTTCACCAAGCCAGTTCCTGAGAGCAAGTTCCAACATTGTTTGGACTTGCTCAATATCACAAGTCAGTAGTCTAAGCCCTTGTCTAGGGGCATCTGAGGCAGAGAAAGGTTTCTGGCACTGTCACGGTGCATCTGTTTCTGTTGCTGGGAGGATTCAAGTCAAGGTGGAGATTTGTTGATATGCCTTGAATCAGTCGTTTGCCGGGACTCTACGGGGAGTAATGTATACGTAATGTATTATCGCTGGATTCGTTTTCCGTTTTCTAGTTGAATTTGGGTTTATTTCTTTGCCCTATATATATATACATACGTTGTACCTAGAATGTGTGTATCTCAGTATTCTGCTCTATAATAAAACTCTGATTTCTCTGTTGTGGATGTAGCTAACGTAACAGTTAGTGAACCACGTAAATCTCTGTGTCTCGATCTCTCGTTACAACAGATTCATTCGTTCTTACTCGTATAGTACTATAATCTAAAAAAGAATCTTTGTATTTATAATCAAATCAATAATTGGAATGAAGTGGCTTCTTGGACAATCAGGAAGCCAAACAAACATTCACAGGAAATCAAAACTTACAGAACCTTTGCAAACCTTATATCTATAACAAAAGAATCTAATGCTGTAAAATTACAATGGAGTGATCATTGAGGAAATGATGTGTTAACAAGTAGCTAACATATACAATTACTCCTCCTAGATCTTTTATTAGCTTCATATGGAAGTGGTTTAGGGTGTTGCCTTGCTCAATTAGCAATTAACCAACAATATCCCCTTTATAAACTGTCGTTGCTACTAGTTCCTTCATTGCTGACATCTTTAATGTATCATTTATTTGCAAAACCTAAGAAATCCCATGTATTCATGATTATGAATCATATTAAGGCTCTTCTCAATGCCAGCCACACCTGCAAAAATGACAACTATACATTAGTTGCATAAACCACAACATGAATACTTGTATGGGGAGAGTGAATTTGTTCTGATAATTACCCATTATTAAAGCACTCGCGAAGATTACAGCTGAAAGAATGAAGACTATGATTGAAGCTCTTTTTAACACCAGCACTAATTTTCTGACGAAAAATTGGCCCCAAAATCCAGCCGCTATTGATACTGCAATGAGAAACAAGGCTGCAGTATAGGAAGTCATAGGAAATCAGTACTGAGATAAGTAAATAAACTGCTGATGTAAAGAATAAGATGGATGCTAAACGTACCGTATGGGATGGGAAATCTACCCAAGAGGTAAAACTCGATTACAGACAAGGATGAAGAAAACATCATAACAAATGTCGCCGTCGCACTAGCAACCTACAAGTCAATGAAAACATGAAAATCATAAACATCTATAATTTGTTCATTCAATCTATTAATTCTTAGTTGAGAGATACCACATACGAATTCTTGAAGAGAGACATTGTGTTGCTAACACAACAGGATCACAAAGTTGGATCCTATACTTGTACGCGTTTTCTGTATAACCCGGATTTTCCCCCTAGGGATTCCTAAAAGAATTTTGGTATTAAAGTTTACACACACGGCAATGTTAACCAACTACATCATTGCATTAACCCCTATGGAAAGGAATACATTTGATGACTTACAACATATGTTTAGCCTTTCACGTTTATGGCTAGTATTGGTTAGTTCACGGAATGGTATACTGAATATATGTTGTATAACTTACCTGTGGAATGACACCAAGTTCAAGAAGGAGAGGACCCAGAATGAAGCCGCCACCAGAGCCTAAGAGACCACCAACTGTACCTCCTAAGAGACCAGCAAAGGCACAAAATCCAAGTTGCAGTGCACTCCATTGTATCGTCGCTTCACAGACAGATTCCATATTCCCATTCATTCTTCTTTCCTTGCTCTCTTTGTATAGTTTCACTGCTTCAAAACCATATACAACCAATGCCACAGGAATCTGAAGGAAAACGTAAACCATAGAAAGAAAATTTACCAACCCACCAACAAGATTTTATTAATTAGAAACTCTGATCATAGGGAACAACTGTTTCCTTTTTTTTTTTGTTATTTTACCTGCATGAAGTTAAGTACCCAGTACCATAAACTGCATTCCTTTGTGAAATTCTGCAAGCAAAAACAAAATGGAGCAGGAATATTGAGTTTATAGCCTAAGCCGAGCTATCTAGTGACAAGCTTCATACAGTAGAATTCTATCTTGACTTGTTTCTTAACGAGTTGAACATGAGACTACCCAATTTACAGCATTAGTTGAACCAGATAAACAGAAGGAACACAAAACTAAAGCCCACCTTGATGACTTGAAGAAGTAAAAAAGAAATCCAAACAAACATTAACACCAAAATTCCTTTCCATCTTAAATTGAACCTTACTATTTCCTGCAAATACAAGTACATGTGTTAGTACATGAATTTCGAAATCAACGACCTTGGGTTGTTTAATTGTAACTTACTAATCCAGATTTCTCTTCTTGGGGAACTAGCAAATCATAGTCTGATTCAATATGAACTGCAAAGGAACAAACAAACATAATAACAAATGTCAAACAAACCCCGGTTTTTCGACGAAGCTGGAAGTTCAAAATTTAATAACAAAATAGCACAACAGGGTTATCAAGATTTCTTACTTGAGTTGCTTTGTGCCTCTTGTTGTTTCACATATTCTTGCTGATACAAAACACAGTAAAAAACACAAAGTTAGTAAAGAAACTACTTATTTTGACACCAACACAATTCAACCATTTGCAAGTGTCTGAAAAAGATTAAGTACATTTAAGATTGTCTCTTGTTTCCACATCTGGATTCCTTTAATGAACGATCTCGATGATGTTCCTAGTTAAGATCAATAAAAACATTATAACATGCCATGGTGCGATACACAGAATTGATAGAAACGAAAGTCAGATGATTTTAGTAAGAAATTATAATTACCCACAAAAAGAATGATAATAAGAATGATGATTAACCAGAATGGGAAAACAACACTGAGTGCAACACCAAATGTAATGCCTAACATTAACATTGGTTGAAAGAGCAAAGCAAGATCATAATCAATAATAGGTACTTCTTTTGTTGGATGTGGTACTCTTAGATTATACCAAACTGATGATGTTGATGCACCCATTATCATACCTGCAACAGATACACTATCAATCAATACCATATAGAAAACCCATATCCAATTTAGTCCTGTTTTTTTTGATATTTTTGTTTTGGACTGGAAAAAGAGAGAGACAGAGATAGGATGTATGCATTTGGAAAGTGCAGCAGCAGATTTGGTATCAAAACCAACAACCAGATTAAGCATAGGAACAAAGATTCCTCCACCACCAACACCACCAACGGTACCAAAAGCAGAACCAAAGAATCCAATAACAGTAGCCAATATGACCCTCCAATTAAATGCCAATTTCTGCAGTAGACATCAGCAAAAGTTAATTTTTATTTTTAGTAATACACAAATTAAGCAAATCAAATATATAGAGATATAAGAGACATACTGGCCAAACTCTATCACTAGTTGCCAGACCATAACTCAAACTCAATCCATCTTTAGAATTATGAGTTGTAGAGAGATTGCTATTTGGATTAGTGATGAAGACTGTTGCAAGAATAGCTACTGAAAACCCAGAGATTAGATACAAAACAAAACCTTTTGTTGCCATTTCTGTCTCTTTGTCTCTCTCTTCTCTTTCTAGAGTCTAGTTTGTTACAAGAACGGTGGCTACCACAGAAATGAATAATTACATATATATATGGGGAAGGAATGCTTTAACCAAGGGAGGTTATGACAAGGCAATATTAAATTGCCGATGACAAGACAATATCAAGGTCTCTATGATGTAGTAAACAGGGGCTTGCACATGCCTAATTTGTTTTTTAGAGAAATTAATGGGCGTTTACAAGAGTGATAAGACATGGGATGGGATTGCATTAAGTATACTATAAACAGGGTGGAATATTCAAACTTTTTAACGGTAATAATTACTCGTAACATTTAAAAGACGTTTCTTTACTGACCAGTCCAGGAACTAATTAAGGACAGTCAATGAAAATTAAGGAAAGAATTTCAAAATCAAAAACAGATCCAAAGAACGGTCCGGGCCCGTTTCCATACTCTATCTCCTCTTATATAGATGATGTATCATTTAAAAATTGGTCATAAAAAAATTTATTCTTTTTAATGATTCAAATCGAAGCAGTTCTATACATGGAAGGTCTAAAATGACAATTAAATGAAAGGAGATTCATATCTTAAATATGAAAACGGGTTTCATATTAATTTTTTTATCCAATGCGGTCCGACCGGTATGAATTCCATTTCCATCTCTATGTATGAATCCCCTTATATATAGATATCACAGTAGATTCATTATACCTACCCATCCTTGGCGGAATGCCAAATGGGGTTCCAGCTTCCACAGGGTAGGTAGGTGCGGGAAAATGTGCGATCCCATACAGCAAGGTTCAAAATGAATAAAAGCTTATAAGTGTTATTGTCGCGTGCAGGTGCAGGGGGGAATTTATTAACTAATGGGATATATACGCAGGGTGAAAGTCATGTACTTCAAATATTAATATTACTCATCAAAATAACAATCTGCACGAGTAAAACGAGATGAATGCTATTTAGCATTGTTCTAATAGCAGCCAGTGTAGATGGAGTTTTCTTTTTTTTTTTTATGGATAACCAGTCCCCGGAGATAGTGACTGCGCATTTAGAGTAAATGTAACTAGTGTGTCAAATGAGCAGGTGAGAAATAAACATTGAAAGTTACTATTGAAGGAATCTTATGTCTGTCGAGATCATGTTTGCCTAAGCATGTTCAAAGCTGATTCGTGAACATTGGTAATTCTTGCATAGCTCAATCAGAACAGTCTGCCTCATGTCTACATAAGCATGCTCATGCTAAATTACTAAAACTGAATAATTGTTCTTAGTCGCGCATTCGATCAGATTCCTTCTCTAAGATGTAGCTAACTTTCCTAGATAGACATAAGATTTAGAAGTATTTCGTTTCACAATTTTTTTACATAATTTATCATGATTATAGATGGATCAACAAATTTTTTTATAAAAAAACCTCATGGAAAAAGAGCCTGTTACCTACAAAGACCAGGCACCTGTTTTTTGGCTTGACATTGTCAATGCCATATATGATCTCTATGCCCCGAGCATCTGGGCACATTAAAATTCCGACACATCTTTACCGAGCTACTGACTATGGGCATTACATCTAAGAATGAAACCATGTTGAATCAAATAAATGAGAGATAAGTTGGAATTATTTTTTTTATTTTTTTGGAAAGCTTAAAATTGGTGTTCTTGTACGACTCTTACTTTATTAAAACCATGGAGACTGTTTGGTATGAAATCTTGAATGACAAATAGCACTTGTAAGTCGCAATAGTTGTACATTCCTTAACTGTATGTAAAACCTGCTAATCAATTCATCGTGCAGCACAAGAATTTAGTTTGATCCAAACATGTTTGAACACGACTTTCTATTTACTTTTTAGTTATTTAGAAGCTGAATCACATGGTACACTTATCTATCAAATTTCTTCGTCAAAACTAAATTTGCATGTGAAAAGAAATACTCCGGTTAACTTATAATTTGAGAGTGATACACCTGGATTCCTAGATTTAAATTAAAAAAAAAATTCTGAATATTCTTAATTCTGTTCAAACTTCGTAGATACTGCAATAATGATAACAAATCGAGGTTGGCATAACATTCATCCATGAAGCACCAATAATGTGATATGGATTGGAGTGATTCCATAAAAATATTTGTTATAATACAACATTTATTCATTAGTAAGATCTAATAACACTTAGAAATAATACGAATCCTATAGAAAAACAATTTGAGGTTCTCAAGCACTAATGTCAACACGGAAATAGTTAATCTTCTCGTGTATGAAAAATTCTTATGTTACTTAAAAATTAGCTGCTATTCCATCACCGTTAAGTTTTATAACTAAATTAGTATCGAAATTGTTAGACTGTGAGACTGAGATTGTCTTTCTAATTTTATAATCTCAAAATCATCTTTCTGGCAAGAATAGAATCCATTGCTGTTGCGCCGCCTGTTTTAAAGAATCTGCAGAATCGAGTGCCGGCACCTGTTTGTGAGAGTTCCCATTTCATAGCATTTCATTTATAAGCCAAGGGGTTCAACCTTGAATCCTTATTAGCTCCAGATGAACCAATCAAACAAATACCGTGGTATTAGATAAATAAGGCACTATTTTAACCACTTTGACTTCCTTTGATTTGGTGTGTGACTTGGTACTTCAGCTTACAGAGAGAAAAAAAAACTTTAATAAATTAAAAAAGACTGAAGGGAACGGGAAAAAAAAAGAAACCCTAGAAGAGATCTTTGTTTTACACTGGTCATAAATTAAAAGGACAAAAGTACAACAGAAAATAGGGTCAAAATGAGGGCAAATTTCTGGTAATAGAAGTTGTCGAATAATTAGGAAACAGCTGCCTTTTTACAGGCAAATCTTGCTAGGGCTTTTGGTAGCTGAACTTCTTCAGGTACTCTCAGTTTCTTTCTTGATTCTTCTTCCTTCATTTGTTGATCCAAGTAAGGTCTTTTAGCTTTCATAATACCTTCCTGCTTCTTGCTCTCTATCTTACTTGGCTTGCTCCTCCCTTTTGTTTTCTTCTTTCTTGGAGCAAGTTTTACAGCAACAACAGCAACTTCTTTTTCAGCCTCTAGCTCCTTTTGAGATGGTTGTTCTTTCTTCCTTGCTGGCTTCAATGTTCCAATCTTTGTGGGGTTCAACATGACTGTTTCAGGGGGTAGTTTGTCCAGAAGAGATTTAATCTCCTTCTCCCTTCTCTGTTTTTTAGTTTCAAATGGATTTGCTACAAATGTATCGAAGTTAGCTTCGCCTGATCCAGGAACTAAAATAGTGGAAATACCCATGGTGTGTCCAAGACATAGAACATCCTCATAAGGCTGGAACTTTGCTTCTCCCACCTGATACCCTTTAGCTATATCGTGAGTCATGTAACGACCATAATTTTGATCTCCATTATCCTTCCAAATTTGTACACAAGATCCATTTCCAATAGCGAGCAAACCATTCTGACTGAAGTCCAGGGTCTTAGCATGACTATAGTAAGTCTTTAGAACTTCGAATTTTCTCAAATCCCAAAGCTTAATTTTACCATCCAACCCTGCTGTAGCCATTAGGTTACCTCCAGGGTGGTGCGCGATGGCAGAGATTGGCCCGTGATGGCACTGCATTTTGACTAGAGGAACAGCACTGGTGGGCTTCCACATAGTGACTTTACCACATGAGTGACCCAAACCCACAACAGCATTGAATGGATTCACCTGCATTACATCACAACGGCCAAGACCTGTTCGAAAGTTTGACACCATAAACCCCGTGGTGACATCTTGGTAGCGAAGCTGTCCAAATTTGTTTATCGCTACCAAGAGGAAATGATTTCTCATAAACTGAAGCTTCTGAACTGCTCCATGTTCCTGAATATGGATACAGAGTTCAAACATTAATAATCAACAACTAACAGAGCAATCCATTGAGGTATGGAAAAGAAAAAGAGTGAATAATATGAGCGTTCTAATGCAAACCTTGAGACAGTGGAGTTCTATGCCATGATTATTGTAAATATATGTGTACCTGTCACAGAAAGAATACTTGGTGAAAAGGTGGTCAAAAATGAAGAAGCTATACATGAGAAGTGGGATTTTTTTTTATAAATTTTAGATCATAGCCTGGATAGTTTTAAAGAGATTTACAATTGAGACAACAATAATTGGGAAAACAACAGACACATTAATATCTCCTTGAGTGCTATCATACAGGTTCCTTTCAACGCACACATAATGAAAAATAAGAACAAAAGGCCTTACTTTTTCTGTGCTGCAGCAAAATATAGCTCATTGTGGAAGAACGCCACATCACGTACAGTTTCCCTGACCTAAATTAATCAACTCAAAAGTTATTGTAGGAGCAAAAAATAAAACTTTAACTTCTCTAGGATCTCGTCAATATTAAAAATGGTTCTTTTAGTAAGGAACTAAACAACTAATGCTACCAGAACTTACCTGAAATTCTTTGATCTGTTTCAAAGTTGGTGTGTCTATGATCGCTAGGTGGCCCTTTCGTCCTGCCATTGCCATATAACGACCATTTGCAGTATAGTCCATTGTGTATGGACCCAGTTCTGCACAGTTAAGAGCATTGCTGTTAAGATTTGGACCGCATGCAACAATAATCACAGTAAAATAATAAGAAACTAATGCCCATAACAAGGAGTCAACCACCGTTTACTACTACTGATAACACGAGAATGGGGGTCGGATAAATGTTTTGATAATATATATATAGTAATAATATAAAATACAGGCAAGATCTAGTGGTATGTCAACAGTAATCTGTACGATAAAAATATCACAAGAATCACTTCTTGCCTAGTAGATGAGACTTCCAAGAAAGTAATCATTTGGTTCACATTGAACCTACCAGTTAATAGTGCTACTATGACAGTTTAATGACGCGATTGTTTTTCCATGCACAATAAGAAAACAAAGGCTATCCTAAATGTTCAAGTGATCGGATAAATAGAAAAATGCCTAGTCATATATAATGATATCAACCTGGTAAGACCAAATCAATTGCCTTCTTTGAGCTTAATATATCTACACTGCGGACGATATCTTGATTTTTATAATTCCATGTCTTCTCTATCCCTTCAGCCTCCAAATAGCCTGTGTTAACCGAATTCAGCCACTGAAAGTACATTTTCATAATGTCAGCCCAAAAATATAATTAAATAAAATGATAGTTTATGTCCATTAGACGACTATTATCAAGAAATTGCTGTGAAAGAAGAATTAGAACCTTCTCAGCCTTTACAGCAACATTTGCAGATTGACCAATCAATTCTTCTCTAATGGCAAGTTGACCTCTCAGCTTCTTATCTTTTAAACCCTGAATTGTCACAAATATATATGAATAGCAAACTTCATTTTGAGCACAGAAGCATTAACAAAACAAAATTGCTCTACGTACAGCGATGGCTGAGATCCCATACAAACATGACCAGTTGGCCACACAGTCCCAAAACGAAGTCCGTAAAGCACTCAACCAAAACTAAATGAAATAACAATAATCAACGTAGAGAGTCATCCTACCTCCAACTTAGCACCATCACCTCGTTGATACTTTTTTTGCTTCAACTCAAGCTCATGCTTCAAATCCAGCTCATCCGTCTTTTTATAAAGGACGTCTAAGTCATCCATCATCTCCTGCAAATTGGAACCAAATCCCACAACTCTGATAAGTATCTTTCAGAACATAACAAAACCAAGGAACAGCAACATTACTGCTTCAATAATGTAATAAGTTCAACAATTTATCAAGAAGACTAACTACAAATTACGAAAAACAGTCTAATTCAACTTGATAGACGTATCAAGTTAGCTCCAAAATCAATCAAAAACCCTAATAATCAGAAATTAAACTAATAAAACTTGTAAGATGCACAATGAGTTATAATCAGTAAGCAAACCTTATCAATGGAGCGAATAACTTGTTGAGGTTTAGTTTCTTCTTCTTCTTCTAATATCGACATCTTTGCCTATCACCAATAAAGAGCATTAATATTGGCATATATCCAGTAATACTAAATCCATTCAAAACCCTAAATATGTCATAAAATTGAAAGATTTTTCATGAAATAGGAATCGGGAGAATGACTTACCCAATTAATTCTTTGTTGAGTGTAACTCGAAGTTTTAGGATTTGGTTGTTAGTCTTTGAGATCACTGTCTGTGATGTAATTACGGGAAGAAGAAGAAGAAGTGATGGGAGGATGCAAAGGTTTATTCAGGTGTTAGGGCTTCACGATTTTCTCATTTGTCTCTTAATTTATGGAGCTGATGTTTTACGGTTTTGACCTCTTTTTTGCCAACCCCACCCTGAGAGCACCTTCCGTGAGTATTGGCAAATGGCCAAAAGGTGGATAGGTAAATTGGGTTTCTGGCAGTGGGAAAAGGTATATTGACTCAGATTTAACCGATTGCAACAGGTTGAGACAGTGGATAGGTAAATTGGATTTCTGGTAGTGGGAAAAAAGCATATTAACTCAGATTGAACCGATTGTACCGACTCAACCTGGGATGGGTCTTGGGCCTCTTGGCTCAAATAACGGTAATATTAGAATTTTACCCCAACCGTTATATATTTTTTTTCCTATATAAATCTTATTTTATTCACCAATTTTAAACACATTCAATTTCTATCAATTCTCTATTTTCATAAAAAAATCTTCTAATTTCTTTATTGTATTAGTTGTTTTCAGTTGTTTCATTCATTATATAGTCCTAATTTGGAAAATGAAGAAATGCACATGTTAGGAGAAATATGGTTCCAACAAGCTCAAGGGATTATGCAACATATGTATCAAATGGAAGAAGATTCAGACGATAAGAGAAGGATGACCAACACTATGATACAACTATACTCAGGGCAAATGCCGCGAGCTCCAGAACCAATAGTCCTATTGAAAAGAGGATGAACGTGGAGAAATTGAGAGGAAGGACATTAACAAATGATGCATGATTATTTTATTAATATAAGTGTGTCCTCTGATGAAGATTTTCAACATCGCTTCCGTATGGCACAACACTTGGTCATGCGGGTTATTTGGGATTTTTTTCGAGGACATAGTCCTGAAAAAAAGGTAATTGTATCCCTAAGGATTCTAGGTCATGGTGTGCTTGCGGATGCCTGTGATGAGTACTGTCGTATAGCAAAAACAACAACATACGAAATCTCAAAATGTTTTCCGAAACTATAGTCAACTATTTTGGTCCACGTTTTTTGCGACAACCAAGGCAAGATGATGTAGACCGACTACTAGTTGAAAACAACAAGAGAGGCTTTCCCGAAGTTTTAGGTAGCCTTGATTGCATGCATTGGGTGTGGCATGGATGTCCTTATGCATAACAAGGTCAGTATATGGACCACTACACAAAACCAATTGTTGTTCTGGATGATGCGGCCTCTTTTGATTGCTGGATAACATGCTTTTTTGGACTCCCAGGTTCAAATAACGACATCAATATTTTACATAAATCGCCTTTGTTTGAAGAACTGAAGTATGGAAATGCTCCAGATGAAAATTTCACCATCAACGTCAATAATTATAACATGGAGTATTTTATGGCAGATGAAATTTATCCATAGTGGTCAACTTTAGTTCAAGCATACGCTCAGGAACCCCAAGGTGAGAACCAATATGCAAAACAACATTTTAACGAGAAGCAGATAGCGGTTAGGAAGGATGTCGAACGCGCATTTGGAATTTTGAAAAGGAAGTTCCATATAATTTGTGGACCATATCGTTTGTTTATACCAGTAGAAATAAATAGGGTTATGCTCACCTTCATCATTTTGCATAATATGGTAATCGAGGAGTCCCGACGGGATACCAGTTGGACAAGTTATCCAAATCAAGATTTGAGAAAATATGTTCAACCTCTTTACGGTGTGCCCGCAAGAGAGTATAGAATGGTAGAGAGAGAATTCGGAACAGAGGATTATATTTAAGGCTAAGGGAGGATCTCACTACACACTTGTGGATGATTTTGGAAGAAGAAACACTCAGAGGATTTTTTTTAAATTTTCTTTTTACTTTTTAGTTATTATTTCAATCATTTCATTTCTTTTAATGTAATTTGATTTGTGTAATTTGACATAAACAAACATTGAAATTGAAATTAAGGATCAAATTAGTAAAAAACCAACACTGGAATTGAAATTGAAACTAAGGATTAAATTAAATTTAAAACAAACGATTGCATCAAAATTAAACTTAGTATTACATCCAGAATTTAAAGCTAATAACTATCCCAGTGTAATGGCAGCATTATTGTTATCCTCCTCCTCATCATCATCAGAATCAACGTCAACTTGGATTGGACGTTGTTGTGCCTTCCGTGCTTGAATTTTATCAAATTCCTCTTGCCAGAGTTTCAGTTGTGCCGGATTCATCTTTGTCGTGTACATTCCCATGATTCCTCTCATGTGTGCATTAAAAATATTCTTTTCAAGCGCCCTACGACCCTTCTTCATTTCTGTAACCAGTTTCTGACATTTGTATCATCAAAGCTACCCAACTGTTTATGTCTTTGTTGATTGCATGAAAACGAGCTGACAACCCAGAATCCTCTCATCTATTTGGATTCTTAGTTTCCTGTTTAGATTGTTTAAAAATATTCCCACAAAGCGTTGAATAGTTTTGTTTAACACCATTGATAGGATCAGGCGTAAATGCTATATAACGTCTGCAGATAGCTTTATCTTCCTATTGAATAAATTTCACACCGCAAGGCTTTCCCTTTCCCTCTTTTGATGATGTTTTTTGTGTTTGTGATGAGCTGGCTATTTTTTTAAACAAAAGTTGAGACCAAGAGTTTGAAATAAAAAGATTAAGATTGAAGTAAAAGTATAAGAATTTTTGGATGTAAAAGGTATAATTTTGGAGTTGAAATTGTTTGAATTTATAGGGAGTAAAATAAGAGCCGTCAGATGATCTAGGCCGATAGGCTCAATCTGAGACGACGCTCGTCTCAAGTTTGAGACGACGCTCGTCTCAACTTGAGACGAGCCTCGACTCTCAACCTGAGACGCATATGACAAATCCCCCGATACATTTTACTAGTTTGCCCATCTCAATGGGGTGTATAATTAACATTTCTACTGATATCCAACTGGAGTTGCTCTAAACAACTCTCGGTGCATTTCAGATGGAGCCATGAGCCTAGAACCGGTCAATATAACTCGGTATCAGCTGAATTGGATCACTAGCATTTCAGATGGAGCCATGAGCCTAGGACCGGTCAATATAACTCGGTATCGGCTGAATTGGATCACTAGTCAATACCGTCTGGTACTGCCTCTGTGCTCACAACACAAGTCACAAACCATCCAATATGATCCAGAAAATACATGTTGATTCATTCACCTTTTCTATAGTTTCCGGTCATCACATCAGTTTTCAGCATTTCTTATGATTTGTTTAACCATCCGACACAATTAGAGTAAATTTTCATACGATTCAGCAATTCCACGACTCTTCGAAGACATGGTAATAACCTGTTCAACTCCGTCGACTTTCTTTTGCAATAACCGCATGCCATAATGGAATGTAAAACAAGAATAACTACAGTAGTACAGCGTTACGAACCCCTCTGTGATTGAATATTCTCCGCAAGGAAGTGCCAAAAATCACATGTTCAATAGTGGGGTAGAAGAACGTGATATATACGCATTTGATGTTTCACCCCCAACACAAGTTCAGTTGTTGCTAGGATCAACATTCACACACCTCATCCGAACTTCACTGAATCATCACCACTAATACTCGTAATATTGTTTCATGATTGGTATATGCGTACATCCCTCCTCTCTTTGGGTGCCCTAAAATTGTATCATCCTTTGTGGAGAAGTAAGATGCTCGGAAAGAAGGTGCAGCTGTAAATATGTCTTATACCTGTACCACCAGTACTTTTGTGGGAAGGCTTTCATTACCTTGTCGAATGCATCTAATATAATATTTTTCTTGCCTTGAGGTAAGTGTACATAAGAAAGAATCCCGCAAAAGCACCGAGTATGATTCCACCTGTTGTCCACCAAAATGCAAACTGCAGGAAGGAAGAGTATAAAAAGGCTAGACATAAAATTGAGGAAAGATAGATAGTGAAGGCAGTACAATTGAAGTAGATTGATATCAGGGAGCATGGAATCAACAATGATAAGATAAAAGAATTAAGATGCATACCACATGTTCTTCCAGATAGGACTTTAGATTCATACCAAATATACCTGCAGCAACAGAAAAATGAGCGTTTGTAAGAGTGGGAGGATAATGAGATGTAACATCTCGCAAGTAGTGAAGGCCTTGATCATTCAATTCTTCAGGTTCCAAAACCTATCACATCTTTTACCAGGTGGTGTTTTAGTTTCACAAAAATTACCTGCTACAAGAGCACCAATAGCTACAAAAAATGTCCCAACCTGCAGAAGCAGTTCCACTCTACTGACCTCAAGTCTCCGAGAGCTGAAAATAGGTGGAGAAAAAGAGAGGTCATCCATCAACCTCAGCCAGTTATGCTCCTTAATTCACAAACACATATAGGCAACATCGCATGCAAGAACGCAAGAACAAGAAGACCATATCGATTGTCTTGAACATTTATTGTTCACAAAATATTTATCTAGTGTACAAACTTATGTTAAAACTTGTTTTCTCTAACCTAAATGGATCGACGAATCCATAGCACACTTCCCTTTAGAAAAACAAACTCCGAAGCGCAAATTTTACCCAATAAGGAGGTTTTACGACAGCATGTTTATTAAACATATGGAATTGACTTAAGTAGTTGAATGGCATTCTTAGAATTATGTAAAACAGAGAAGCTAAAGGAAATATCATCAGAACCTTAGGTTGACAGCAATAGAATCTTCCATTTCCTTCGCCGAATCAAGCAGCCTCTCAGCCTGAGCATGACAAGATTCACATCTGCAATATATGAAACTATAATGGTCAAATTACATAAGTGACAACCAATTAGTGCTCAATATTACTGCGTATGTGCCGCTTTATGTTTTAACAGAGATTGATAATTGAACTCCGTGATCAGATGCTTTGTAGAGTCAATCACATGCACATTTGGATTTTTAGTATCCCCATTTTACATGCGTCGAGCTGTAATAACTACACAGTGGACCGACAGGGATTCGGAGTACATAACAAAAGGCATTCATTCTAGAAAAATGAGAAAATAACACACGAAACATGTGGAACTCTAAAGCTCTGCAATATGTAGAATCAGTGATCACTAAATACCACATCACTCAAGTTCTTTAAGTATGCAAAAGGCTCTGAGCACAACCTTTGTAGATAGTTTTCCAAGAGCATCTCTATTTCTTCCTCTTCTTCTGCAATAAGGTAACCAAATTTAACAACTTACAAACAACTAAGCAAAGCAGATATGGTATACTCAAAAAGAGATCATGTTTGTTGAAACACAACCAAAGAAAAATTTGTGTAAAACACCTTCAGCAATTTGTTTGTCTACATCAAAAGCGCAATCCATGTCAGTACTCCCTTTCCTAATAGTGCAATCTCTTCCCATGATGCACATACGGCGTATCTCATCGGGATCTTCTAAAAGATCAAGCAGCATTTGTTTGAGTGCCCCTGCTCGTGAACCCAATTCAACCTTCCACAAAGTAGAAAACATATAACACATTATTCAATGCCAACAGCTTCAGAAATCAGTGGATTGCGGATAACTCGAAGTAAAGTCGAGATTCAACCATACCAAGGTTTGCTTACTCAATCGAAGTTGCTCCAATACATCAGCTGTCAGCCGATTGGGCAAAACTTCCAGTAATTTTACAACCTGCACAGAAGAACACCGGTAAGTGAGAAGGACAAAAGAACATATAGAATAAAAACCCCTTCTCCTCAGAGAATGAATAGGAAACACTTTATTCATATATTGTTAGAGAGAAGTAGCATGCGGAGGATAGAATCAGCATAAAGGAAGAAGAATGGATGAAAATTTAGTATATAACAGTCGCTTCATTTGAGTACAAAACCAATTTCCCTACACTATATCTTCTACTGAGAATGAAGTTGAGAAAAATGGCTGCTGAAGCCCATTTTGAGCTCTCAATTAGTAAAACCTTCACCATAATGACCTTGCAATAGGAACACAGGTTGAAGGAAGCGTGTGCCACTAAATTATAGCCAAACAGGGACTAGTTCCACCCAGTAAATCCTTTCTAGTGTTATGAGTCTGCTCACCAGGAACGTTTTCTTTTGCGTGTTTTTCTTTTTGTATCAGTCTCAAAAAGGTGACATCATAATATGAGAGACAACAAAATAACACTCAAAGATATACATAGCATTCACATACTCACACGAGGTTCCACGTCCATCAGTTTTCGCTCATAGCGCTGTATCCGCGATACCAGTGCAGCTTCAACAACCTAATAAAAATATATCAAATATAGATCAAAAAGAAATACAAATGACCCATCAAGCTTCCCCCAAACGATAGAGAAGCACTAGAATCACAATTCCAAGCATAGCAAAACTATCCTTCGCGGATAAAAAGTTCCGAATCAACAAATTTTCAGTATTGACCTGGATGATGAACAACTAACCTCAATTTCAAATGGCATTGATGGCACTCCATTTACATCTTTTGGGGCTAACCGAGGCATCAAATGTTCTAGAAAAGCCTTTGCTCCCTTGCTAGAGATGCTCAACATGTACATGCCAGTTAATTCTTAATTAAAGACCGTACTTGCAGTTTTGCAATATTTCACGAGACAAATTTGTTATTCGTTTGGAATAAAAAAGTACAAATTGTTATTCCAAACAAGATCTCACCGGTTATAATCGAATATAAGCACAAGCTCTTGCATCGCAATTGCACGCAGCGAGCCAAGATTGAATAGAATAGCATGTTCTCTGACCTATCAAAAGAGTAAGTATGAAATACTGAAAGCATGTTCACAATGTTCATTGCGCGGAAAATGTGGTAACTGAATGAAATATGCAATATCTGGATTCATGCCAGAGTCCTGAAGTATAAACATCAATCTAAGAAGCACAAAGTGATAATGAGGTTCAACCATACCAGCAAAGTAGGCGCTGAGTTTGTCATCCATAGCGATGGATCCACACTCCGAATATCACGTGGACGAAGACCTAAAAGGTAAACATAACTTTGAAAAATTTGTTTAAAAATTTGAATCCACATTATAAATAATCCATCGTCAATGGTTTTAGCTTAGCAAGTTCTTCAAAGAGTTATTCACACTCACCACTGGATTTCAACAGCTGCCGCCGACTAATCTTCTTGATCGATTGTTCACCGTTGGACTTCACTTCTACCACCTGGATACACATTTCCATTACAAATTAGGACCATAAATGACCCAAAACACATAAATCTCACAACCAAAATTCAAAATCCCTGCAAAATCACTAACATTACCTCATAAACAGGCTCCTTAATTCCTAAAGAAAGAGAATCACTAGACAGCTTCTGTGGTTCATTCGAGTATTGAATCCCCGCAACTGAAACTTCTTGACTAGGAAAATCACCAACATCACTGGAATTACTACTCAATTCAGCACTATCATCATTACTATCACCATCATTGTTCCATTCATTGTCAATACTTTCTCCTAAACTCCAATTCTCATCAGTAGATTTTGTAAAACATTTCACTCCACGAGAAAACAATACTGTAACCGGAATGAACATAAAATCATTTCTTCTCCTTCGAAGAGAGATGTAATTACATTTGGATGTAAATAAAGATCGAATTGTAGTGCTCGAGTCTGAAATCGAAATACATTTTTTCTCGGAAGAAGAGAGAATTGGAAATCGAAGAAGGCGAAGATTTGTTTGACGTGAAACAGCCATTGAATTAGGATTTTGCTTCGGTCCGATCTAAATTTCTCCTTTCTCTGGAAGGATTTTGTTGTTGATAATCAAAAAGAAATACAGTAGTAGACTAGAGATTTCTTTGTTCGTTATAGATAAACAGAATAAAAACGACAGCTGACTGTTAAGTAACTGCCACGTGTCTTCTTTAGTGTAATAATCTAGCTCTAATAAAGTCGTAAGATAGTCAAACAGTCAAGAGAAACAAGTCATGGTACTACCGTAACAGAACTACAGAAGGAGTCGTATTTTATTATACAGAAAACCAGAAATACAAACTAACAACAACAGGAAGGTAAGATCATCACCATGAACCTCCAGACCCCAAAGTTGTCCTAAAAACAACAAAAAACTGAAACCAAAATACACCCCAGAAAAACATCATTATCCATCCATGAGAACGTATTTACTCAATCACATTCCAAAATAGTTTTTGCCTCCTCCCTCGACATACATTTGGATGATCACATTTTACCTTGGCTATCACGTTTGAGGCGCACAGTCGTGGTTGTACTTGTATCATCTTCCAACTTCCGAACATCATTAAAAGTTTGACCAATCATTTGGTCAGAAGCTTTCAATCTAGATGAAACTTGACCGGCTGGTGTTTCTCGCTCCTCATCAACGGTAATCTTTTCAGGACCAGTTCCAGCAGACCTAGATCTAGTATCATCAGTTTGAAGCCTTGCTCTCTCGACAACATCTTTGGGTGTTGTGAATTTCTCTTTGATTGCTTCTGTTACACTTCCAATTGCACCAAATATGTTTGAATGTGCTGCAGTTCCCCTGCGTTTAAATTTAACATCACTACAATCAATCATAAATACCCATATAAAAACTTGATTAACAGAAGCGAGTGAAAAACTAAAACATGTTGAAGTGAAGCGAGTGCACTATACCTTTCCCCTTCATCAACATGTCTAAGACCTTGGTCATCATGACCATAAGCGTGAGCAGAACTACCCCTCTGTTTAGCCTCTTCTTTGTACTCTTCTCCCCTTAGTTTCATATCTTCCATTTTCTGTCTTGTTGATTCCTCTGCTTCACCCATTTTATCCTATTTTACATGTAAATTAAGAGATTAACTCAGTGAAATCATAACAATTTTATTTTTTAATCATGCCATCTAAAATTTAAATCTCATTTTCATTTAGAATCAAAATATAAGAGACTGATGAGAATTGAAAAGTGGGTTGTAAAGCTTTATATATATATATATATATACCTTGGTTGCTTGACCAGTTTGAGCTGCCTTCTCTTTGGCTGATTGAGCAGTTTCATATGTCTTGTCCTTGGCTCTTTGAGATGCCCCGTATGTCTTGTCCTTGGCTGTTTGAGCTGCCCCATGTGTCTTGTCCCTGGCTGCTTGAGCAGTTTCATAAGTCTTATCCTTGGCTGCTTGAGCAGTCTCATAGGTCTTGTCTTCCGCTGCTTCAGCAGTCTCATAGGTTTTGTCTTTGGCTTCATCCTTCTTACCAGTCAAGAAATCCATAGCTCTTCTAGCGGCATCAGCTGCAGAGTCCTTAAGATCAACAATCTTACCAACTGCAGTATCTTTTCCTTCGACAGCCTTTTCAGCAGTATAATCCTTTGCCTCTCTCGCCTTGTCAGTGGCACTCCCAGCATAGTCCATAGTAGTGTCAACTGTAGCATCCTTAGCTAGCCTAGCCTTTTCGGCAGCAGTTCCTTCATAATCTTTTGTGGTGTCTATGGTGGCATCTTTCGCCTGCCTAGCCTTCTCAGCGGCACTTCCTGCATAGTCTTTTGTGGTGTCAACAGTGGCATCTTTGGCCTGTCTCGCTCTGTCAGCGGTATAGCCAGCATACTCCTTTGTGGTGTCAACAGTAGCATCCTTCGCTTGTCGTGCTTTATCAGCCGCATAACCCGCATACTCCTTTGTGGTGTCCACCGTCGAATCTTTTGCCTGCCTTGCTTTATCAGCTGCATATCCAGCATATTCTTTAGTCTTATCTGCTGCACTTCCAGCATAACTTTTGGTTGTATCGAAGGTCGCATCCTTCACTTGTCTTGCCTTCTCAGCTGAAGCGCCAGCATACTCTTTGGTTTGATCTGCGGCTCTGCCAGCATAATCATAGGTGGCGTCCACAGTCGCATCCTTCGCTTGTCTTGCCTTTTCAGCTGCAGCCCCAGCATACTCTTTAGTCTGATCTGCAGCTCTTCCAGCATAGTCATAGGTTGTGTCGGCAGTCGCATCTTTAGCTTGTCTAGCCTTTTCAGCCGCACTTCCAGCGTAATCCTTGGTGGTATCAACCGTAGAGTCTTTCGCCCGCCTGGCTTTTTCAGCTGCACTCCCGATATACTCCTTTGTTCTCTCCCCCGCAGTATCTTTCATCTCCTTAGTTTTCTGTGCGGCAGTAGCAGTATAGTCCTCGCCATAACCAGAGCCCATAGGGACACCACTTTCATAGTACTCAGTTCCTTGACCCAATGTAGTAGTCTGATCAGCAGTAATGCCATAATCATGAGCAGCAGTTTTAGAACCAGTCACAGTTTTGGAACCAGTCACAGCTTCTTTGGCATGATCAAAAGTTCCTTGAACAGCTTTCAAAACACTCCCAATAACACCAGGTCTTTGTTGCTGTGGTTCCTCATCATACCTAATCTTTGATTCATCTTCATACCTCCTATCTCTATTAACATCTCTTAATTCAGCTGCTGCTTCACTAGCTAAATGCTCAGCTTTCTCTCCTTTTGCTCGTCTTGACGCCATTATCCTTTACAATTCCTCTCAAACAAAGTTTCTTTTCTTTCAGATTTTTTCACAAACACTTTACGAAGATCAGTTTCTAATATTTTTTTGTTTCTCAAAATTTTTAGTGATTTTACCTGCTTAAACCGAAGGTGTATATATACACGAAGTAAAGAAAAGGATACTGATTTAATGATATGATGACACATTGTATAAAGAAATATATTTTATTGACACGTATAGGGTGCTCGACACGTGTCGGTTCCATTTGGCTTGATTTAAACTTGGGACTGATCAGGATGACACGTTATCACCGGCATGCAGGTGTCTAGTAACTTAACAGCTGTCAACCTACTTGTAGAAAATGTGCTGAGTCACCTGACTTCTGACAAATTCAAATTGTTTTCTTGGCATCATGTTTGACGTATGGATAAAAGATACGTTGTGTCCACTCGGTAAATTTTATCTATCACGTGGCGAGCATGCTGGTGTTTGATACTCGTTCGAGTACCTCCAGGTAAAGTAATCTCTATGAAGTTTCCCATGAATTCTACGTTAATTTGATTGTTTGAGTTTAAAACCGACTGTAACTCGTGCGTTAACAAGGGGTTAAAGAAACCTATTTTATTCTTTCCGTCCCATTAATCCTATTAATAGATGATCTATTTATATTTAAATTTTGTTAATAGGTGAATTACATTATTAAATAAAAATATTTTTATAAAAATATTTTTTAAATAATTTTTTATTATTAATATAAAAAAATATATAATTTAATAGTCATATTTATATTTATTACGTAGGTGATTTAAAATGATTTTTAATAATATAAAATTTATGAATATTCATGGTATTTTGAGAGATATATTATTTTTAAATTTTATTAATTATTATCTGTAAGGGTATAATGGAAGAAAAAATACTTAAAAATATTCATCTATTTTTCTTATCTTAAAAGTTATACGATTTTAAACTAGATCGTCTGTTAGTGGGACAGAAAGAGTATATAATTTATCCGGATACATATTAAGGGTTGGAAACAGTAGGCAAGTATCCACACCGATGTCTAGGTCACAATAGACATGGGACTTCGACGGTGTGAACACTATCCAACGAGTGCGCAAGACATTTCAATCTCATTTTTTAATTTAAGTTCACCATTCAAATTAACATGTCAAATTAATGCATAAAATTGGATTCATTCGTCACAAATTAACTTACCCAACGAGACAAAGAAAGCTTCAAAATGAGAGTTTCAAATTAATACTTCGTAAATTTCTTTGGAAATAAGTGTCTCACTAATTTTAAATTTAAATCCTATTAAATGGTATGGTTTTAAGTTTAGATTCTAACTTTATCCAGCTTTGATTTTAGATCCTGATCAAATAATTGATTTTATTTTAACCATCTTGACCATCAGAGCAACAAGTACCGTACTTGTATACAACACTACATACATACAAAACGAGTTGTATAATCAGATCAAAATTATATGAACTAATTAGAAACTCGGAACGGAGTTATCAAATACATACTGCATCGGATTGGGATGGACTTAGATAAAAACTAGGAATCTTTCTTCTACATGTAAAAGAAGATAAAAGACGAATAGAAAAATAAAAAGTAATCCTAAATTACCACAGAATGATAAAATCAAAAGAAAAAAAAAAGATAAAAACAAAAAAAAACCTAAATTATTTATGGGTAAAAATAAAGAGAAAATGACGTAAAAATCCACTTTCTCTTGGAAAGGGCACGAGTCAGCCATTTTTTATAACAAGTTACAAAAATGGACAAAACAAATCGTATGGTTTGTTTGTCTAAGTTTCCATTTTTTTCTTCCTAAAACGCCTTTGCACGAGTTAACTATTTGTAGTTAGTTTCTAGTTTCAGCCAAACTTCCTTCCCATTTCTCGGTCTTTTCTATCTTCGCCTCACATATTCTCTCTGTAAGTGTTTCCTAAAGTTAGGGTTCATAATTCCCCACACCTTCTCTATAGCTGTCGTTAATTAATTGAAGTATATTTTGGAAATGATTTTGTGTTTAACACAAACTAGGATTTTATGTACGAGCTTAAAGGAATTTGAGTATAAGTTGTTAACTGATTTAGGTAGAGTGACTGCGTGAGAAAAACAATGGAGAAATTGATGTTATGGTCGTTCAATTTGTGTTGAATTGTTTCGGTTGATGGTGATCATGAGTTCTGATTGCTATGGGAAGAATGGGTTGTGGTTGGGTTCCAATTCCGAAAGAGTTTTATATGGATTTAGATGGTATTTTTTAGGCAAAAAAATAACCGAAGAACATGAGATGTTGTTGCTTATTTTTTTATAGTGAATGGATAGGATTGAGATTGTTTTATTCTTTATAAATGTTCAAAATTGTTAGGTTTGTGTTCAAACTTGAATTAACAAGTGAAAAAGCTATGAGAGAAGCTCAATTGATCCAGGAAAAAACACACATCTCGTCACGAACGAAACTTCTCACTAAGTGCTCGATAAAAAGCCTACAAATGAGAAGAAAGTGGTTAAAGGTTCTTATTGTTTTCTCTAAATATTTTTATGACTTTTGATGTATTATCTTTCGTCCATTATCGGATGCAATTTATATGATATGGCATCCATAATTCTGATTTGCGCTAGGTGCAAAACAGAATTATATAGAGGATTATCATGAAGAAGTTCGGGGGATATTTTCAAAAAAAATATGATGAAGATCAATTTCTATAAATATAAAATTTATGGCATTTGAGATTCTTCGAACCTCTGACCTCAAAAGATGTTTGTTTTTTTTTTCTTTTCTTTTGATGTAGGAGATGTTCTGTGTCGAAGTGAAATTAATGAATCAATGCACTCAGGGATGTTGTAAGAATGGTTTGGATCGCAATTGTGGCATACTAGATCATTTGCAATTCTCTTCACTGTCATTTTTGTTATGATTCCTCTTGTTTTTCTTAAACATATAGGTTAGTATGTACTACAAAACTAATTAAATTAAACTCCTATTTTTAATTTTGAAACCCTCGATTTGATGTCTCTGGATTAATCCATGATGAGTGATGTTTGTGGTGTCACTGACTCACTGCAAAGTCATTGAGGCTTACTTCTGCGGTATCAGTACTTCTAGTTTTGGTGTTTGTTGCCATCTGCATATTCGCATGGGAAAAACAAGACTCCTAGATTGTTGCCAGTACTAGAGAACAAGGGATCATTTTTCGAGATGTTTACGGCCATTCCTATCATTGTGTCAGCCTTCACTTCCATTTCAATGGTAAACAGCTAGCAAACTGAGATACTCTTTTTTTTCAGATGCTAGATGTTACTTAATGTATGTAGTTGGTTGAATTCATTATGTGTTTTACTCTTGTGCAATTTATTTGATTTGGTTTACTGAACATAATTGCTAAGCTTCCTTGGATTAGTATTGCCAACATGAGAAATGTTTAGTGGTTTTATATTGGAGTGATAATTGGAGATAGGTAGAATTCATCTTGTTATTAAATTATGTTGTTTATGGTCCAATCCTGATGTTGAGATATTGATAGGTGCATTATTTGCATTAGTTTGATACTCTAACTCATTGCTTTCTTGTTAGTTTTTATATCATTATGCTTTAATTTTGTTTGTTTATGAGTTTCTTAGTAGTTTTGAAGTGGATTCAACCAAAGAAAAAGAAATGAGTTCATTACAACACGAAATGAACAAAAAAATAAAATGATACAAATGAAGGAAGACCAAGACCAAATGGAACTCATTCAAAATCAAGATTTTTTCACTCTATCTTGAAGAGAGTTGAAAGACGAAGCCAACACAAAAAGAATGAGGTAGTACCGAGTTCGTATGAAGAAGTTATGAGGAAAACAAACTTGAAAGAATTGAGTGTACCAAGAGAAGTTCGGATGATGATTCATCACCACGAATCATCCGAACCTGAAGCATAAAAATCAATATTTTTGAAGATTCTACAGGAGAATGTTCGGCTAGTAAGTGAACCAATGAATTTAGCCGAACACAAAATTGACTTCTAACTCAAGGAAACACGGTCTCGGAAGGATTCTAAACCCTAGAAAGATAGTATACTTGAGGGACAAGCATTGAAGGCTGTAAAAGAAGACATCTAAGGCTCAAACAAGATATCTTTTAAGTAATCTCTTATCTTCTACCTCTCATATCATATCTTTTAGGAGATTTTCTTGAATGTGCATGAGCGGTAATGCATATATATATACACGGTATGGCCTATACGTTGGAGCGTACTTGATGCTAAAGCATCAATATGCTTATATCTTAACCGATAAATCTTGAATGTGCATGAGCGGTAATGCACATATATATGCGATGTGGCCTATACGTTGGAGCATACTTCATGCTTAAGCATCAATTATGCTTGTAGCTTAATCGATGAAGCTTGATTGTGCATGAGCGGTGATGCACATATATATAAATGCGATGTGGTATAAACGTTGGAACATACTTGATGTTTAAGCATCAATATGCTTGTAGCTTAGCCCATAAAGTTTGAATTATGCGAAAGCATCTTTCAATCGCGTATGTACTCGAAAACGTATATTTGCGTAGTAAATAGAAATAGTTATGCACAAGCTAGTGCATAACTTGCGAAAGTCCTTCGGCTTATGCGGACTAGGCTTTGCTTGGCTTTTGGCCTTGCGATGAAGTTTGGAATCGATGTTGACTTTTCCTTAATAGGCTTAAGTTGCTTGTTCCTTTCGAATTGACACTTCGCTGAACTACGGGTATGCTTGATCCCTTAAAGGAATAGGTTGGGTACGTAGGCAGCCGCAATGCTATGCATTAAGGTGCAGCACCTTGTCACTCATATCATCTAATTTAGAGATGATAACTCGTATAATCTGGATTGGCAATACTAAGTCAAGAGATGATTGTTGCCACACATGATGAGGTAGTTGCAATTCCATTCGATGGATTTTTCATACTTCCTAGAAACCTTTACGGCATGAAATGGCATGTCTAGGATGTTGCACCATTGGAAAGAGCAAGACTAGTGCAGACTCCAGCTTATGATCGAAGCTGAATTGATGAAGTGAAAAATTAGGCTTGAAATGGCCTAGGTGCTAGTCCAAGGCATGAGTCAGGCCTGGACAATGATCGTAATTATGTGATGCTTGCCAAAGGTATTCACTATTGGATTTAATGGTCATGTACCCTTTGTAGAATAAGGGTGAGTTGGAACGATATGAAAACTACATTCCGAGTATCATGCTTGCAAAGCATGCTTGGAAAGGCAAACAACGCTGCATACGCATCGAGAAGTTAAGCCTTAAGGTTCGGTTACTATCTTTTAAGTCGCGCATCGGGGAGTTCTGGCCTGCCCAGCGTAACGCGCCGGAGGCGGAATTTTCCGGTCCGTGACACATGGTCTCCGAAAGATTCTAAACCCTAAAAAGAGAGTATACTTGAGGGCCAAGCATTGAAGGCTATAAAATAAGACATATAAAGCTCAAACAAGATATCTTTTAAGTAATTTCTTATCTTCTACCTCTCATATCACATTTTCTACATCAAAAACCTAGGTTTTCCCCTTATGGGGAACCATTCTTCTTCTTTGTATATTTTCCATGGGTTTAGTAAATCCATGAGTAGATAATTTTGTTATTGGTTCGGGATGTAGTTGGAATTCCTAGACATAGGTTGGTTAGTTTTAATGTTAATGATCTCTTTTATCGTTTATGTTTTACTTTTTATATCGCTTGATTGAAGACTTGCTCGTTTAAGTTACAAATTGAATGATCATGTATTCGTATCTAAATCTAGACTAGGTTTTGAGATTCAAAATTGTTGAAGAACTCTAATCACAAGTAGCATAACATAGTTGTTAACGACGGGATGTTGTCATGCGATTATGTGTAGAAGCTTAAACTAAGTTAAACCCGTGTGGCTCTTGCACCGGATTACTTAGAATAACTTCAACTTACGAAGATCATTGCTTTCATTGGGTTAAACTTGAGTGGCTCTTGCGCCAAGTTATTCATTGAGGAGGATTCAAAGAGTGGCTCTTGCGTCTTTGATGATACATGGAGTTTTTTCGGAGTAAGTCTACGATAGGATGGTCTAGGGTTATTGGTATGAGAAATATTGAATATTATCTCTAATCGATTGACGAGTTTGTTTGGTGACGGAAGATGAAACCTCTAACCAATATTTTCTCTCCTCTGATAATCTTTATTTACTGTTATTTTTCTTAGTTTACTTTAGTTTAAAAACTCTACAACCCCCTTTTTGGTTACACAAGAAGTCAAATACAAATAAAAATTCACATCTCCTCGTGGGAATGGCCCTTACTACCTCTATATTACTTGATAATATTAATGAGAAATATCTTAATTAACTTATGCGGAAACGACACACACCGTATATAATGTTTGTATGGCGAATCTTACCTCCCTTAGGATCTGACATATAAGTAGTTTCTTGTTAAATGACATGTTAAATATGGAGTGTGGATGACTCACCTTTATGGGCCCACCTTAATTTATCTGTTATTGAAAATTATACATGGACGTGTAATGTAAGTGTCATGATAAGTGCTGAGTTATCACTTAACCCATTTAGTATAAACACCCCTCTTTGTACTATCAACCGTAACCTTGAAAAAGAAAATTAATAACATTTCCTTCTCTTTATCATATAAGTTGAGTTTTAATAGCACTAAAATCAACCGTTATATATATATATATATATATATATATAATATAGTATAATCAATACTGGAGTGATTATACACCACTAATCATTAGGTCTTATTTATTCATACTTAATTTAGTGTTGATTAGTATATTATTCCATAAATTATAAAACGTTATCAACACGAGATTGGTCGACGTGGTGTTTAAGGGTTAATCAAGCTAAAGAAAGAATTGGTCTGTTTTGGTCGTTTCAAGTTCTGTTGCGACATTTAAGGGACAAGTTTGATATTATCTGTTTTATTTATTTGAAATGTCATCAAATTTAATTAATCTTGATTTTATAGCACTTGAAACTACTGGTGAAAACTATCTCTCATGGTCGCTCGATGCAGAGTTGCATTTGGAAGCTAAAATGCTTGGTCATACGATCAGTGGCAGAGATAGTACGTCAAATGAACACGCCAACGCTGTAACTTACTTGCGTCGGCATCTCTCCGCAACCCTAAGAGATGAGTTTATGAACTGTAGAGACCCTCAAAAATTATGGAATAACCTCAGGGAGAGATATGACCATTATAAGGTGGCCACCCTACCCAAAATTCGTAATCAATAGATTCATATGAGATTTTAGGATTTTAAGTCCGTAGGGGCTTATAGTTCTGAATCGTACAAGATCGTAGTTAAATTTGAATTTTGCGGCGAACCGTTATCAGAAGAATCCAAGCTAGAGAAGACGGTCAGTATATTTCACTTTTCACATACTGTACTGCAGCAAATGTATCGAGAACGCCGTTTTACACGGTACTCTAATCTATTATGTTGTCTTCTTTTAGCTGAGCAGAATAACGAGTTGTTGGTGAAAAAACATGAGTCCCGTCCTTGTGGTTCTACTCCGGTGCCAAAAGTAAATAGGGCATCGTATATGGACATGATCATGGTAAACAGGGTTATCGTGGAAAAAAGCGTAAATGCGGAGGTAAAAGGTATAAAAATGCCAGAAACCATTTGTATAATAAAAATACGGAAGCGAAGCGAGAAAAGAGGGAATCGTATTCTAATCCTCGTAAGAAGACTGGAAACCCCCCAAGAAAAATGACGAGGGTTGTTATCATTGTGGTAGTACAGACCATTGGTACAAAGTCTGTTGCGCTGCTCCACATATCTGTGAGAATGATCAAAAAGGAAAAGAAGCAGGCATTGAGATGAATTTGGCAGAACGCCATATTTCCACAGACTCTCCAAAATTAGAGGTTTCCAATTACTTAATTTAATTTGGCACTGTATACCAGACCGAGTTTGATCAGTTTGCTGATGGTTTGTTCAAATATAAATTAGAGTTGTAATATCCTACTTTATATATATGTGTTAGTATCTTGTACTTACCTCCTTTTTGGTGTTTTTTCTTGTACTTATATTTTTTTGTTTTGCCAAATTTACTTTGTGCAACTAGATTATACCTTCTTTATGTATATAGAAGGATATGGACTCCGAAAGCAATCCCGATGGTGAATTTCGTGTTGTTGATAGTGGAACGACAAAATCAATATTTCGAAGTACTAAGTACTTTGTCACCTTGAAGAGGTTCAAGGCTAATATTACTACCATCAGTTGTTCATCTAACCTTGTATAAGGTGCTGGTATAGCCTGTGTCTCAATACCAGGTGGTACCATATTCACTATCAATGATGCGTTATATTCCTCCGGAGCCCACATGAATCTGTTGATCTTCAAAGATATAAGCCATAATGGATAACACATTAAAACGGTTGATGAGAACAATAAGCGGTACTTATATATTACATCTCCTAACGAAAGGCATATTGCTGAGAGGCTTGAAGCTCTCGTTTCTAGGTTGTACCATACAAATATTCGAAAAGTTGAATCTTATTCGGTCATAGTTCGAAATTTTTATGACCCGAATACGTTTGTGTTGTGGCACAATCGACTTGGACACCCAGGTTCTACTATGATGAGTAGAATTGTTGAGAACTATCAGGGACATGCTTTGCAAAAACTTCTGCTTAACAAAGAACTTGGTTGTACTGCTTGTTCTTTGGGGAAACTGATTACGAAACTGTCCTTGACTAAAGTGGTTCTGGAATCACATGCTTTCTTACAAAGAATACAAGGTGATATATATGGTCCTATACACCCCTATAGTGGACCCTTTCAGTACTTTATGGTTCTAATCGATGTTTCTTCTAGATAGTCACATGTTTGTTTACTTTCGACACTAATTTAGCATTTGCTCGGCTGCTTGCCCAAATTATTAGATTACGTGCTCATTTTCCTAATTATTCTATCAAGTCTATTTGGATTGATGGTGCAACATATTTTCTTCAAAGGAATTTGATGCATATTGTATGTCGTTAGGCATTGATGTTGAACATCCTGTTGCTCAAGTGCATACACAAAATAGTTTAGCAGAATCATTCATTAAACACCTGCATCTCATTGCCTGACCTATGCTTATGAAAACTCAGCTCCCTGTAACTGCTTGGGTACATGCTATTTTGCATGCTGCTGCACTAGTACGTTACCGACCATGTGCAATATTCAGTATTCCCCTGTACAACATGTGTTAGGTCATCCACCAGACATATCTCATTTGCGTATTTTTGGTTGTGTTGTTTATGTCCCTATTGCACCACCACAATGCACTAAGTTTGGACCATAACACCGACTTGGTATATATGTTGGTTTTGACTCACCTTCTATAATTCGATATCTTGAACCATTAACATGGGATGTTTTTACGGCAAGATTTGCAAATTGCCATTTTGATGAGACAGTTTTCCCGCTATTATGGGGAAGAAAGATACCGCCTGAACAGTTATCTTGGTATATACCAGAGCTTTCTCATCTTGATATGTGCACTAGTCAATGTGAGACTGAAGTGCAAAAGATTTTTACGTCTTTACAATATTGCAAATCAAATGCCAGGTGCATTTACAGATACAACAAAAAAAATAAAAGTAGATGTGCCAGCTAAAATGCTCCATCACGTTTTGATGTTCATATGGAACAAACCGTGGATGTGGTAGCAAATGAGTCGTCTAAGGGACACTGTAAGCATGGATAACCAGTTGGTTCAAAGGATTCTACTCCTCGAAAGAGGAAAAACCAATCTCAATCATTGTCTAATGGTGCTCTTGGGGAGACCATTAAAGAATGATCCAAACTCTCAAAAAATAAATCTTCTGACGAGGAGAATAGCTTCATAGAGACAATGGAACCTCAAAATGAGGAAGCCTCTATTAACTATGCATGCAATAGAAAAGTTTAGGATCGAAGCACAATGATTGTTGACGACATATTTTCATTTACGGTAGCTACTGACATTGCCTTGGATAATGATGGTGTTGAACCACACTCTATAGATGAATGTCGTCAAAGGGATGATTAGCCGAAATGGAAAAAAGCAATCCAAGAAGAATTATTTTCTCTCGCTAAGCGCAATATTTTTGGTACTGCAGTCTGAACACCAGATATATAATCTCGGTTGGCTGCAAATGGGTGTTTGTGCGCAAGCGAAATAAGAAAATGAAGTCGTTCGCTATAAAGTGAGACTAGTAGCACAAGGTTTCTCGCAGAGACCAGGGATTAATTATGAGGAAACATATTCTCTTGTAATAGATGCAATTACTTTTCGGTATTTTATTAGTCTCATAGTCCATGAAGAACTCGACATGCATCTAATGGATATGTTCACTGTGTATCTGTATGGAAAACTGGATACAAATATCTATGTGAGAATTCCTGAAGGTTTTCAGTTATCAGCAGATAAACCATGTCATATATATTCACTAAAACTAAATCGATCCTTGTATGGTTTGAAACAATTTGGACGAATGTGGTACAATCGTCTAAGTGAATACTTGTTAAGTCAGGGATATGTGACCAATCCTATATACATTTTCATTAAAAAGACAGACACTGGATTTGATATAATTGTTGTATATGTAGATGACATCAATCTTATTGGAACTCCTGAAGAGCTCCCCAAAGCACAAAAATACTTAAAGAGGGAGTTCGAGATGAAAGATCTCGGTAAAACAAAGTTTTGTCTTGGTCTACAACTTGAACCTTACGAGGGCGAGATTTTTATCCATGGCGAAATTTTTATCCATCAATCAACGTATATTGAGAAACTTCTCAAACGCTTTAATATGGAAAAATCGTATCCGCTTAGCACCCCGATGGTTGTAAGAACTCTTGATCCTAAAAGAGACCAATTTCTCCCTAAAGAGGAGAGTGAAACACTCTTTGGTCAAGAAGTGCCATATTTGAGTGCCATCGGCGGCTTATTGTATTTAGCTCAATGTACTATACCTGACATTTCTTTTGCATTAAATTTGTTTTCCAGGTACATTTCTGTGCCAACAAAGAGACATTGGGTTGGGGTAAAACACATTTTTCGTTACCTACACGGAACTACGAACGTGGGACTGTTCTACTAGAAAGACTTAAAAGACTGCTAAATTATTAAGGGTTACACAGATGCTGGCTATCTTTCATATCCACATAAAGCAATTTCCCAGACAGGATATGCCTTCACTAGCGGTGGCACTGCAATTTATTGGTGATCTTGTAAGCAGAGCATGCCATCTACCTCCTCAAATCACTCTAAAATAATCGTTCTACATGAAGCAAGTAGAGAGTGTGTGTGGCTGAGATCATTAATCGAACATATCAGAAGTTGTTGTGGTCTACCATCCATTACCAGCATGCCAACAATAATTTATGAAAACAACTCGGCTTGCATAGCAGAAATTAAAGAAGGCTACATCAAAGGTGATAGGACAAAGCATATTTCGCCGAAATTGTTTTATTCTCACCATCTCCAAAAGAACAACGAGATTGATATCCAAAAGGTGCAATCCTGCAAGAATTATGTTGATCTGTTCACCAAGTTATTACCGAAAAATCTCTTCAAAAAACTGGCTTATGGAATCGGAATGCGCCACATATACAAGAAGACAAACTGACAGAGATTTTGTTCAGGGGGAGTTTTAGAGTATGACGCGTTGTACTCTTTTTCTTTCGTCAAGGTTTTGTCCCACTGGATTTTCCTTGTCAAAGTTTTAACAAGACAACATATGCTTGTCCAACATTGTTCTAGAGTTTTTTTTTGTTGTACTCTTTTTTCTTCGTCCGGGTTTTATCCCATTAAGTTTTACCGACAAGGTTTTACAAGGCAGCAAATTTAGAACGATGATCATCCAAGAGGGAGTATTAAATGATGTGTCAAATATAGAGTGTAGATGACTCACCTTTATGGGCCCACCTTAATCAGGGATGTGTCATGTAATTGTCATGATAAGTGATCAGTTATCACTTAACCCATTTACTATAAATATCCCTCTTTATATTATCAACCGTAACCTTGAAAAAAAAGTTAATAATATTTCCTTCTCTTTCTCATATCAGTTGAGTTTTAATAGCACTAAACTTAACCGTTATATATATTCATACCCAGTCGTGAACTCTTTCTCATATCAGTTGAGTTTTAATAGCACTAAACTTAACCGTTATATATATTCATACCCAGTCGTGAACTCAGTAGTTAATATATATATATAGTATAATCAATACTAGAGTGATTATATACCACTAATCACTAATCTTAGGCCTTATTAGCTCATACTTAATTTAGTGTTGATTAGTGTACTCTTGTATAAATTATAAAAATTTTGTTAATAATTTAGTTTGCATCAGGACCTAATATTGTTAAGGGTATCACAAAATGGCCGTGTGTGGTTGTTAATGGATTTTGGACCTGAGTGGATAGTTGGCGTAAACGATTTCATAGTGGTCAGTGGCAATAATTGGGCAGGTACTGAGCTATGTGAAGTTTAATTAAGGAGTGGTATGGGTGTCAATAATGTGATGAAATCTTTGAATTTTATCATCAAATGATTGAATCTTATATTTGTGGGTTCTGATTATTTTGACACTAGATATATGTGACTCAATTAATGGATGTGTGATGAAACTAGCATTTGAGCCTTTCAAGATCTTGATTTGGGTTATCTCAAAGTTCTACGCGACTTGATATGAATAATAATATTTTGAATTTGTGGTGTATCCATTACCATTCTTTGTCCTCGACTTGTCGCGTAAAAGAAAAGGCATATCATTTCATCAAACTTAAGTTTGTTTAGAAGTCTGTCTTTTAACGCCATGATACTCTGTCTTTTGGGTTCAGTTACGTCATGCCTGTACATCTCAGTTATTATAGGGTTGCATATATTCTTTAACTCCTTCATCTTGCCATTTGTAATGTCTATGTCTTTTATCTCGATAGGTTATCTTTTCTTCGATTAAAGTTGACGAGGTTATTTCCATTTTGTTAACAATTACACACCAAACTTACTGTTGTAGCAGAAAGAAAGGAAGTTCGTGTGTTTGATATAATGACTACTCTATGTCAAAGAAAGCATCTAAGGACGATATAGGTAAGTGTGACTTTTAATATTGTTTAGCTATTAATGTTCCTAACAAATATCCAACTAATTTAACCTTACACCTATGTTAAATAACTAACTAAATTAACAATACACCTCATCCATTTATCAACTAAATTAAGACTACATCTTTGACATAAACTGTCCACCTGGTCTATGAAGGTAGTAAATTTTATAGAATTCTATGAAAGAAGAACTTGTTAGGATACCCGATGGATAAAGAACGACACGATTTCATGGTGACTGCTGAAAAAATGAACTTTGTAAATACATAGAAAGCCAATGGAAAATTTAAAATCTTCTGATTGTGTTGGTAATATGATGGCAGGTGTCGTTCCCCTCGATATTTGATCCTGCCGAGAAGTACATTTCAATGATAATTCCCGCATTCAATGAAGAGCAGAGGCTTCCTAGTGCGCTTGACGAAACTCTGATGTAAGTTGATTTGTAACCATTACGAGGTTCACTCTTTTGCATCATATCACAATTTGTTATTCCATTAATTGCATACTTTGTATGGTTAGTTAATTACAGACTTGCAAGGATGTATACCTTTCCACATCAAACTGATGAAGTGTACCTGGAAACATATATGGGTTCTACTAATACCAGACAAGATTCCCTTGTCTTTTTATATTTTTATATTATGGACTTTGATGTAATCATTCTAGAATTTAGATTGGTGGATTAGGATCAATAGTTGTGTTCTTTAGGAAAATCTTTATGTGTGTATCTTAATCAGTTTTGAATCCTGAGTTTTGGTTAACTTCTCTTTTTGGTGGGTGAAGGAAAAAATAAACAGGTTTGTCGCACTTAAGAGAATTGAGAAAGCTTCAACACAAAAGTGCGCAATAAGAAGGAGTACCAGAACCCTGATTTCCTGGTGCACGCTGTGAGTTATCAAGGGATAGACCAGTTAGGAAGCTGCTTCAGTAAAGATGTGTTTGACCCTTATGAATATGACAAAAGTGACTACTATGATGCTTAGGTCATTAATATTTACTTTGATAATTATAATTGAAGGCAGGTTAATGTATATTATACTTCCATGTAACACACACTGCCGGGTAACGATCTTTACGAGTATGTGAATTCTAATTTCCCATTTTAGCAACATTAGTAATTAAATATGAACTTTAAATTCCGAAGTATCGGCTGCCAACATGCACTAAAGAAACCCACCACATCAACATTCTAAATAAATATATAAAATTGTAGATGAAAACGTCACAAATATAATATTAATTTAATTGGATAAATAGTAAAGATGTATTGTTAATTTAGTTGGTTAAAGGGCTGAGGTGTAGGGTTAAATCTGGAGAAGAGAAGAATGAGTAGTCAAAAAGACATTTGTTTTGGACTCACACCAAATGACACAAAAACAATACAAAGTTAAACATATGAATCTTAGCCAATATAACTGATTGTGTTTAAGTTTGAAAGGTTGACCATGATTGCGTAAGGCGATGTTGACATTAATTCAATAATGGATTTGATTTTAATGTTATATTATGAGGTGCTTAGTAAATAGCAAAAATCAAATAACTAGACTAGGTGGACAGTTTATATCAGAGGTGTAATGTTAATTTAGTTGGGCAAATGACTGAGGTGTATTGTTAATTTAGTTGGCTAACTGTCAGAGGTGTAGAATTAAATTAATTAGGTACATATTAGAGCTGGAGAAGAGAAGAATGAGTGATAGAGATAAACATTTGTTTTGGACTCACACCAGATAACTACTAACACATCATCAAATTTAGTTTAAAGAGATCAAAACAACATCATGTGTAGTCTAATGTGTCGTCGCAATTCAAGATCTTTTTATATTGCAGCAATACCCTATTATTAGTAGTCGTGTTAACAATGTAATGACGATGTCCAAAAAGGAAAAAAAAATAAAAAAAAAATATAAGGAGGATCAAAACTCGTTTCTTATAATTTGGCATATGAATGTATCGTAATGGGTTTTTCTAATAGATGAAAACAAGACATCATAAATATTACCGCATTCATCAATACAAAATGATCATTCCATTCCATTAAACACTCAAGTTGTATTCATAAATTGAGGTCAAAATTATACAAAAAATATTCACAAGCTATAGTAAGTTCAAGGTTTCTTAAGAGAAGTGCTACAAGTCATAAGTTTAAAGACAAGTGCAAACCAACAAAACGATTAAACTGTCGGTTGATGAAAATAAGCCCACATTTCCAAATGGTGCACCTGCAACAAAAATAAAGTTTCAACATCAGTTAACGAAAATAAACTTTCAAACAGTATGATGGAATTTGAAAAAAAACACAACTTCATGACAATAGATAACTCTCACCATCTCCTTCATATCTAATTTCAATATCACAACAATTGAACAAATTAACTAGCTAGTGAAAATATGGTGCAAGCTACTAGACAGATTCCAACCAAAGCAACTGTGAAGTCAAAATACTGCAGGGAAGTAGCTTAGCTGCATCTATCATACGCTTAATAGCATCAATAATTTTATAACCCATCAACGGCAAATAGTTGTTATGATGAGAGGGAAACTTACAAAAGTGACTTGTTGTGACTAAAAAAAGGTTAATGATTCAATCTACGAGGGTTCAATAGACCCTTAATGTATATTGTATACTGTATGAATAATATTAGGTGCAGGATATGATCCTGGTATTGGAATAAAAATTAAAAACAAATAGAAAAAACAAAGTGACGTATTGCCAGAGAAATCAGATAGGATGAGTAGGACTTACCAGCAAATAAGTGATAGGTATGGTGACTCCACTATTTTGTGTAGCCAAACAACCCAATCAGCTCAAATGTAAACATGAGGGGTTGCTTGAATTTGAGAAGGATCTGGCTGTTCAGATGGTTAAGAAGGGGTTGCTTGCATTTGACCAGTTACTGGTGGTATTCTTGCCTGCAAAGTAACTGAATAAAAAAATTGTTGACAAACACCTTTATTTACTGTACATAAATGATAACTTAATGACAACACTGTATGCCATGAATACTATAGAAACTCCTGATGAGATCATCCGAGACAACATCAGACGAGGACGACTATAAGGATAAAAGAATAGAATATATAAGGATATAAAATATTCTAAATTATAAAGAGTTAAAGAAACAGTGAACTGGTCCATGAATAGAAATTTTTAATACTTTATGGTGGTAAGACCAACCAGAAGTTGCAAACTTGCATAAATTTGAGTTAGTCAAGGAAGATGTGGAGAAGACAACGAGAACGAATCCTTGGTGGCTAACCAAGTGGCCACGTTTACGGGGACTGACAATTACGTTCTATTGTGTTCTGGAAATTTACACATCTAGTTAACTGTTAACTGATCCAATTATGATATGCAAAAGAGAAAGGAACCTTAGTAGAACATTGTACAAAAATATAAAGTCTGCTCATCCCAATTATGGGATGCCATACACAGCCTTACTGTTGTACCTATACCTGCGTTTTACCAAACTATGGCAGTACCCCAAAAATACAAAGTCTGCTCATGCCTCACTGAACCTAGTCTTCTGATATATCTAAACATTCAGAAGTAACAACTAGCAGATATTCATCAGATCCATTACTGAAAGTCTTAAAAACATATCCTAATTTATTATTTATGTAATCTAAAGGCTTATATCCAAGCACAGTTCCAGCATCATGTTATTTGGCATTTTCAATGCTTACATGTTCTTTCATGTTTTCGTTATCAAAAGAAACAATTCAAGAGGAGCACATGCTCTATATAAATGGCACATGGACTACTATTGATCCCAAGTCCAAAGAGATTGGTCAATGGGTTGAAAGCAATGATGTAAGTTAAGCACAGATATGACGAACTAGCTTCAAGGTACAAAGTTAGATAGGTTCTAGTATTTACAACATAGACACAAACCATATGCTATCTAACTTCCCTGGCCAAAGGTTAGAATCGTGTTAGGTGGACAGACATTACAAATAATCCTTAATCAACTTTTAATAGACTTTAAATCTAATGACACCCATAATTATGCAGAAAATAAAATGACATTTCAAAATCAAACACTGATCATCATAGTTGGATTAATTTGTGCAATTGACAGTCATCTACTTTATAGGTTTGACTAAACCACAAAATAAAGTTCACTCAATGAAATAAGCCAAACAAACGAACATTTCTAATAGATTCACTATCAGAAGTCATCTCGGTAGAACTTGCCAAATATTGTACGCCTATTTTCTTCATAATCACTAATATTTCTAGTTCATTATTAAGCAGAGCAACTACAACTACATACAATATAATTATCAATCAAATTTATAAAGCTTCGAAACAACTAACATTTTTATCAGGTAATCAAATATATATTGAATGGAAAGTGGACTCAAGAATGAATCCCGAAACTAACCTCAAGTGCATCAATGATTTTGAAACACTTATTTGAATAAAACTTTTCATAATGTCATCTGCAAACCCAATCTGCTCAAATACTACAGATTCGAATCAGTTAAAATAAGATGAGTTCAACAAATCTTTTCAAGATGCCTAATTCTAGACCACAAAACATAATTTTTACCTTTTTTTTTATTTCGGATCTTCAAAGAAGGATGACCATCGTGAAGACTGTAACAAAGAAAATTATCATAATAATTAGCTAATAATCGCAATTCAAAGACAAATAGATTTAATCTAAGGGATTTTCTTTGGAACTTACCTAGAAGCTGATCTTCTTCTGAATGCTTCAAACATAAGCGATACAATAAACCCTAATAACAATACTTGTGGATTGGTTATGAACACATGAATCATTAAGTGAGAGCCTAAGAGAGATGGAAATAATAACAAAAATATTAAGAGAGGAAGATTACCAGAGCCGGGATGAGGAGAAGCTCGATGAGAGTCCACATCAAGTCCATGGCTGCTCCTGTTGCTGAATTATTTGGTACGGTTACAATTCACCTTCAGATGAACTGTAACCCTAACTCCAGGTTAAAAGTTTAACTTTGGTCGAGGGCTATTATTGGGGAAAAAAATCAACTGACAATATCAGACCATTTAAATCGGCTGTTTTTGTCACTTGTTTGATAATTTGTCCCACTCGCTCACTTTTCGTAAAACACTGGATTTTATGTTTTTTTCTCAAAAATAAAACCCTAAATTACAACAAACAAAAGAAAATTACCATATTAAACTGTCGATTACACTATTAAAAAAGATGGGTATTCATCATAAAGAACTAATTTTTTAAAATTCTTAATTTTGATTAACAAATTAAAAGTTTCCTACAACTTACATTTCTAACCTGAAATAGACAACACCTTTAACTCCACTGCAATTCTTTGATTACCTTTCTTTATCACGTCAATCAACAACGTACAAATACTCCGAAATGTATGATCGAATTTAATTCACCATCTTAACTCTCAGCTTCCTTAATTCCTTTCTTTCGATTTTCTAGCGGAAAGAAAGTAAATGCGAATAGATTTTAGGGTTTTATATCACACTATATATCACACCACGAATGAATCTCCATCATCCATCGACGTACGAGCTGAGTCAAGCCATGTGTCTAACATGATAGAGTTATAAAATATATCAAAAGATGAATTTTAGTCGGTCATTTCACTATTTAACGTTCTGATGAACGGTCAAGATGGTCAAAGTTAGGTCAACTGCTTGACCGCACCCCACCTGGATCTAAAATGAAAGCTGGACAAAATTGAGACCTAAACTCAAAACCATACCACTTAATATAATCCAAACTCAAAATTTTCCTAGTTTTCTTTTGAGTGATACTCCCTCCGTAAAAATGGAAAAGTGAGATTCTCTTAAATTAAGATATTTTTGTGTTTTTTTAATTTTTTTCCTATATTTACTTGATTTACTGTTATTAATTCCCAATACAACTAATTAAATTTATCTAGAAATATGGAAACCATCAATATATCAACTTGGGGCTGCTGAATGATCTTGATAGGTTGGTTTTTGTTAGTATTTCTCATGTCATGAATCAAGTTTCATACTCGGGGTTTCTCTATAGCACTAATACTGCATACTTTGATGAATCAAAGGTCTTTAAAGAAATTTAGTGAAGAAGATTATGATTTCGAAAGATCACTCCTTTGAGGTTAATTTTCTCAAATGAAATGATTTTACCTATGTGCTTCATTTATTATTTTCTTCTTCATTTTCTTAATTTTTGGGATTTCCCCGATGATATTGATGATAATGATGTTGCTATTGAAAAGCTCAATTGGAATGGAATGCAGGCAAGGTCTTCAATTTAATTCCCCTTCCCTCAATTTCGTAAGTTTCAATAATTTTCATCCGTAAATTCTTGATTTTGCTACATGGGTTTTTACTGAATTGCAATATCCCTGTTTATAACACGGAGAACTCAACAAATTTTTGCATCTTTTGATTTTGCTTCTCTTCATATTTGGTCAATTAGTTGAGATGTGGGGTTATTTGGGTTTCACTGTATTTTGTGTGCTTTGTTATTTGAAGTGTGGTTCATCTGTTAGACAAGAAGAACTTGGCAAAATTTTCAGCATTCTTTTGTTCTTATTGGTGTGTGAGTTAAAAGGGTATAGAATTAGGAAGGTACTTGTGGATTTGGTAGAGGTGAAAACTATGTAAGAATGAATCAGGTGAGAACTAGTAGTTTATGTTTGAATGGATAAACATGATATGTAGAGAAGGTACTTGTGGATTTGGGAGATGTGAAAACTATTCAAGTTAATGTTTATGTTTATTTATGTTTAAATGGATCTGAACTAGTAATAGCTGGTGAGTTTGAACTAATTCACAGAGTATTTAATAATGTTGTTCACTCTGTGCTTCATACAATCGAGGATCTATAATCTGTCCCACTTCGGGGACTGGCTTTAAGATGTACTTGGAATGCGCAGAGGTATACCTTAATTTTTAAACTATCATATCTTTTTCAGGAAGAGCCCATCAAATGGAATCATATCTGTTTCTATTGTTTTCTTTTTATTTATTTGCTGGCAACGAATAACTGTGATGTTGAAGTAATCATACTATTTGAAAGAAGAAACTGCGGTAATAGACTGATCTTTACTCGAACTGCTCATGTTTTCTTTTAGTCAGATAATTCAGTTCGAACTTGCAACTGTATAACGACAATTTAAAATGCATTATTTGATGAGTTTTAAGCCTGACCATGGCTGTCTTATAACATCTATTCTGTTGTAGTGGTAAAAGTGCTAGTTTTAAGTTTCTTCCTGATACTCTTAAAAAAATTCGGTTATCATTATCTAGAGTCCTTGTTTTCGATGGTAATAATTATTGCATCTATATGAATATGTAAATCACGAATTAATTTTTCTTCATATATGTTTGTTTCAGTTTTTAAACTCTTATCTCACTTGCTCTCATTTTGTTGCAGCCAAAGAGAAGACAGATGCTTCTGTTCTATCTTGGTTGTGCTTTTGGTACTTGTCTTCAGGTATTTCTACTTACTTTTTCCCTTCATTTTACTGAAACTTCTTAGGTTATTTTTGTATAAGTATAAGAATGACACTGTAAACTCTGACATTGATCCCCAAATTTCAATTTAATAGATTTGTTCTCTCTTAGGTTGTTTGGGGTTGGTTGTTGAACCTGTTTGATGTGTTTGAACCTTTCCCTACGTGTTAGCACCTAGGCACGAGTTTGTCTTATTGATGCGAAACTTGGAGTTTTTCTCATTTTTCTGAGTTTGAGTGGTCAATATTGGTTAACAACTTTTAAAGAAATTCATAATCCTTTGCGGATTCTTACATATTTTCGGACTGTTTGGTGTGTTATTCATTTTGTGTCTCGCATACTTCTTGTTGTTTCAAGCAAATTACATTTTGTTGATTGACTAACAACATTTTCATTGGTTTTTTTGTAAGTGATAGGTTCTGAGAATGCAAGGAAGAAATCAAGAAGCCGTTAAAGTGAGGGATCAACTGGTGGGATATATTTTCAAACCCATTGTTCTGAAGATGTATGTTATTATTGTGTTCATTTCTCCAGTGTACTAAACTGATGTTGGTTTCGGTCATGGTGCCGCATACAAGAGAAATCATCATTGTCGTTGTCTAATATTCATAAGAATATTTGTATGTTTCTGTGTACAATACAAGATCAATTTTATAATATTAAATTTTATTTGGAATATTTTTATATATACTATAATCTGGAAAAATATATTTTTTATTAAGGGTTTTGCAGTATATATTTTCAATTTCGCTTTGAAATATTGATTTCACTTTGGGACGGATAAGTGTTCCTTAATTTGATATATCCTTTACCTACTCTATAGTTTATTGCCATGGTATTACAGATTCAGCGTCACTATAAATGATGAATCAGCCCAGCCCAGCCCTGTTAAACTATTTTTTGCATGTCTAAATGATAGAGATGGCCATGGCTAAAACAAATTTATGTGGCTTTAAGGGAACCAATAGCCATATCAAAACCGTATTCCGTGTCTATATAAGTAATTTATAGCCATGGCTTAATAGATTTTATAAGTCTTAAAAGGAAGATAGTAGCCATGTTGAAACATATTTGAGTGTTTTTTGAAATTTTATCGTCATGGTGCTATAAGTTTGGCGTAACTGTAAGCCATAAATCGGCCATAGTAGAATGAATTATGCGTGTCTAATTGATAAAAAATGCCATGGTTAAAATAAAATTCATGTGGCTTTAGGGTAAACTCTAGCCACGGTCAAATCAAATTGTGTGTATATAAGGATCTTATGCCATGGTGATAGGAAACATGTTTAACTATATAAACAAGAATGGGTATCATATAGACACGGTTATAGGGGAATAGCCATGGTAAATCATGTGCAATAGTCACTCAAAGTTTATGTAGCCATAAAGGTACCTAGTTGTCAAGCCACCTGATACCACACTTTTGGAGTGAAAAAAATCCATGACTAAAGGCTTATGGACACGGTAATCAAGTGTGGCATACGTGAAGATTTGTACTAGTGCACTAAAATATTAGATTAGTGTAATTATCCTTGGGAATTGCTGATAAGTGCACAAAATACATTATTTAAATGTCAATTTTGTATATTTTTCTTTGTTAATTCTCTTATATTAGTTTATGTTATGCTTTGTTTACGTTTTGTAGATACAATGGAGTCATGCGATGCAAAGAAGAAAAAAATGAACTTAATTCATTGCTTGGCAACTTCGGGAGTAGACGGACTTGAAGCATGGCAAGGTTACAAGGCTGTAGCATGTTGAAAACACAAAATTACTAGAGGCAGCCACTCCATTTAAGTCCCAAGGCTATCCGTATCCAACTGTGAGGGTGCTTAAATCCAGTATTTTAACCTAAAATCTAGGTCGAGGACACATTCCTCTTCTTAGTCGCTGGTGGTTGCTAGGTGCAGTTTGTCACAAGGGTGCACCAAATTGCTCAACACATGGATAACTCACCCTTGTGCACCACCTTGACTAGCCCCTTCCCATTCTACAATCTTCTCTCATTTGTCCTTTTCTTAGAATATTCTAGAATGGTGTAGATATTTGTGGATAAGAGTAAAATAATCTAGAAGTAGATCTTAGCCATACACTTGTATAGATCTTAGATAAATCTCTAGAACATTCTTGGCTCCCAACTACTATAAATAGGGATGCCATTCTCATTTGTAATCATCCAACAATCCAAGTTTGGGAGAGCAATACAAGCATACAACTTCCATTCAACATTCATCTTTCTTCTTGAGTGTTCTTAAGTTGTTCTTGAGTTTCTTGTGAGTTTGATCTTGAGTAGTCACTTGAAGTTGTGTTAAACTTCATTGGGAAGGCTTACTTATCTAGTAACGGAATTCTAGACAAGTGCCGCACGGAAGAAAGTCGAGGCGAAGGACTGACCCCGTGACAACTGGTATCAGAGCTAAGTTCATACTACTCTTGGTAAGATCTCTCACTATGTCTTCAAATGATGCAAATGTTGTTATCACTAACGTTGATAATGATAAGGCTCATAAGGAAAAGAAACAACGGGATAAGTCAGTGGACCCCCGTATAGATGCTCGTGTTGGATCATTTGAAGAAAGGGTGTCTTCCAATACGGAGATGGTAGAAAAGTTGAACATGGAGTTTGGAGAAGCCATGGATCAACAAAGTGCTACCATAGAAGATTTGGAGAAATCGATGGAGGTTCTTTTGAAGCGTATCGGAAAGAGATGGGTGCACATAAGCAAGAGGTAAATGCTCATGTGAGGATGCTGCAAGCTCAAATCGATGAGCTAAAGACCCTGATTCGAGGAGGAGCGGTTCGTGGACCATCTAGAGTGAGGGTGCCAGAACCGAAGGAATACGCTGGTCAAAGGGGTGCTAAAGAGCTGGAAAACTTCCTATAGAACATGGAGAGGTACTTCAGGGCCACGTGCCTCGATGACGCGCAAGAAAAGGTCGACACGGCGACCATGTACCTAATTGAAGACGCTCTATTGTGGTGGAGAAGGAAATATGCAGAGATTGAGAGGGGAGTCTGCACCATCACTACTTGGGCAGAATTCAAAAAGGAGATCAAAGCCATGTTCTATCCATAGAACGTTGAGCATAAAGCTCGGGACAAACTTCAACACTTGAAGTATTTTCAGGTACCATTTCCGAATATGTCAAGCAATTTAATTCCCTCATGTTAGACATATTAACAATGGAAGATGAGGACCGCTTCTACCACTTCAATCGTGGATTACCTCGTTAGGCTTCTATGGAGCTTCAACGAAGAGGTATTACTGACTTGTCCACCGCATTAAGCACCGTCGAGAAACTTGATGACTTTTCGAACAAGCATGATCAACTTGCCAAGAACAAGTCATTCAAGCCATTTCAAGGAAAGGGTGGGGGAGACAGGAACTACCATGATAAGCCACAAACTAGCCGCGAAGGGTCCAAGCCAAACAACGGGTGGAAAGGAAGGCAAGATAACCGTGTGAAGAGATGCTTCATTTGCCAAGGTGACCATCTTGCCCACAGTTGTCCCAAGAAGAACTTGCTCAACTCCTTGATTGCGGAGCAAGAAGAGAAAACCGAAGACTCGCATCTGGGAGCCGTTCGGTTGAGCGCAATCAAGAACCAGCCCAAGGAAAAACGTCCAGCACCAAAGGAGAACAAAGGACTTATGTATGTGGACATAAGTCTAAACGAGCAGAAGACCAAGGCAATGGTCGATTCTGGTGCAACACACAACTTCATCTCTAAAGGAGAAGCCGATAGATTGAAGTTGAAGGTCAAAGCTGATTCAAGCACCATCAAGGCGGTAAATTCAGAAGCCATACCTGTTCATGGAGCGGCCAAGGGGGTCGAAATGAAGGTTGGCGCGTGGAAAGGAACTACCGACTTTATGGTGGTAAAGATGGACGATTTCAAAGTTATTCTCGGAATGGATATCTTGGATCGTGCCAAAGATGTCGTGGTGCCTTGCCTCGGCGTAGTCAGCATCAGTGACGAGAAGTCTCCATGTGTGATTCCAGTCACTCGGACCAAGGAGACTTGCTCGAGTGCACTGTCGGCTCTACAACTAAAGAGGGGTGTTCAGAAGGGAGAACCCACCTTTGTAGCAGCCATCATTGAGGAAAGCGAAGAATGGTCGAGGTCGTTCCATTGGAGGTGCAAAAAGCTTTGCAGGAGTACCAGGACGTGATGCCAGCCGAGTTGCCAAGCAACTACCACCTAAGAGGGAGGTGGATCATCAGATCGAGCTAGAACCTAGAACAAAGCCGCCCGCCATGGCCCCATATCGCATGCCCCGCCAGAATTGGAGGAGTTGAAAAAGTAACTCAAGGAATTGTTGGATGCCGGCTACATCCAAACTTCCAAGGCCCCTTACGAAGCCCCGGTGCTGTTTCAGAAGAAGAAGGATGGAAGTCTTCGGATGTGCATCGACTACCGAGCCTTGAACAAGGTCACCGTGAAGAACAAGTATCCAATTCCCCGAGTTGAAGACTTGTTCGATCAATTGGGTAGTGCTCGATACTTCACGAAGCTAGACTTGAGGTCGGGATACTATCAAGTTCGAATAGCAAAAGGGGACGAGCCAAAGACCACATGTGTCACGAGGTACGGAGCTTACAAATTTTTAGTTATGCCTTTTGGTCTAACCAATGCTCCTGCCACATTTTCCACTTTGATGAACAAGGTCTTCCACCCATATCTCGATCGGTTCGTAGTCGTGTACCTTGACGACATCGTCGTATATAGCCACACTTTGGATGAGCACCTCAAACACTTGCGGATCGTGTTCCAAGTACTGAGGGAGAACTCCTTATATGTGAATGAGGAGAAATGCAGCTTCGCTCAGCCCAAAGTGTCCTTCCTTGGACATTGGATAAGTGATGGACAGATCTGGATGGAGGAAAAGAAGATCAAGGCCATCAATGAGTGGGAACCGCCTACCAAAGTGGCTCAGTTGCGGTCTTTCCTAGGACTTTCCAACTACTACCGGAGATTCATCGAGGGATACTCGAAGAGAGCAGCACCGCTCACGGATTTGCTAAAGAAAGCGAGGACTTGGACGTGGAGAGAAGAATGACAAGCCGCTTTCGATGATCTTAAGACCGCGGTTGTGAAAGAACCAGTCTTAAGATTACCTGATCACACCAAGCCTTTTGAGGTATACACTGATGCTTCCGACTTTGTTATTGGCGGAGCACTTATGTAGGAAGGAGACCCACTTGCATTTGAAAGTCGTAAGTTGAACGATGCGGAACGATGCTACACGGTGCAAGAGAAAGAGATGACTGCCGTCATACACTGTCTTCGGACATGGAGGCACTACCTTCTTGGGTCACATTTCATGGCCTTCACTGATAATGTGGCTACTAGCTACTTCCAGACTCAGAAGAAGTTGTCTCCAAAGCAAGCAAGGTGGCAAGACTTTCTGGCCGAGTTCAACATGAAGCTTGAGTACAAGCCATGACGCACCAACTATGTTGCTGATGCACTAAGTCGAAAAGCGGAACTTGCTGGTCTTGCATTGGAACGTGTAGCTGCCATCGCCAAATTGACGGGTACCATTCCGGATCGTGTACGAAGGCTTGGAACAAGACACTTTTGCAAAAAGCCTCATTCATGCTGTGAATAAAGGGAAGACTCGTCGGTTCTAGTTGAAATACGGTCTCTTATTCACACATGGGAACAAGATGTTCATACCTAAGCATGGGAACTTGAGGCGTGAACTAATGCACGAGTGTCATGACACCCGATGGGCAGGCCATCCTGGTCAGAGAAGGACGTTGGCTTTGATGGAAGCAAACTATTACTGGCCAAAGATGGAGGACAACGTGGATGCATATGTTCGGACGTGTCTAGTATGCCAGCAGGATAAGGTAGAACACAAGAAGTCATGAGGACTTCTAGAGCCATTACCAGTGCCAGATAGACCGTGGGAGTGTTTATCGATGGACTTCATCTCTGCCTTACCCAAGGTGGATGGCTTGGGATCAATCTTGGTGGTCGTGGACAGGTTCACCAAGTATTCTACCTTCATCGCTGCACCAACAGACTGCACCGCAGAACAGGCTACTCGACTGTTCGTGAAGTACGTGGTGAAATATTGGGGCATAACAAAGATAATAGTTAGCGATCGTGATCCAAGATTTACGGGGAAATTTTGGACAGAGGTGTTCAAATTGCTTGGGTCCGAGCTCAACTTCTCCACAAGCTTTCATCCTCAAACAGATGGAAAAACGGAGCGCACTAATGCCTTGTTGGAGGATTACTTGAGACACTTCGCGAACGCTAACCAAAGAAATTGGGTGGAATTATTGGACGTGGCTCAGTTTTGCTACAATTTGCAGAAGAGTGAATCATCTGGCCATAGTCCATTCGAGTTGGCCGCAGGCCAGCAACCTTTGATGCCACACACACTCGCTGGAGGATATAGAGGAAAGAGCCCTGCTGCTTTTCAATTCACTAAGGAGTTGCATGAGAAGCACGACTTGGCCAAAGCATACTTGGAGAAAGCCTCTCAGCGAATGAAGAAATGGGCGGACGAGAAAAGGAGACCCGTATCTTTCGAAGAGGATGACTTAGTCATGCTGAAGTTGAACCCGCAACAGTTCAAAGCTTTTCGAAAGGTACACAAGGGACTCATTCGACGATACGAGGGTCCGTTTCGCATCATCAAGAAAGTCGGGAAGGCGTCTTATAGATTGGAGCTGCCAAGCCACATGAAAATCCATCCCGTCTTTCATGTTAGCTGCTTGAAGCCATACTATGCGGATCAAGATGACGAGTCTAGAGGAATTACCAAGAGGGCTCCGTTCAATATGATTACCTCTCTAGACAAGCAGGTTTCAAGCATAGAGTCACACAGACGTGTCTCAAGAACGGGTCGAGTTTACAAAGAATATCTAGTTCGATGGAAGGATCAACCAGACAGTGAAGCCAGTTGGGAACATGAAGACTTACTTTGGCAACACAAAGATCTCATCGACAAGTACAACGCAACGAGGACGTCTGCGAATTCGGGTGGGGGAGAATGTCACAAGGGTGCACCAAATGGCTCAACACATGGCTAACTCACCCTTGTGCACCACCTTGACTAGCCCCTTCCCATTCTAGAATCTTCTCTCATTTGTCCTTTTCTTAGAATATTCTAGAATGGTGTAGATATTTGTGGATAACAGTAGAATAATCTAGAAGTAGATCTTAGCCGTACACTTGTATAGATCTTAGATAAATCTCTAGAACATTCTTGGCTCACAACTAGTATAAATAGGGATGCCATTCTCATTTGTAATCATCCAACAATCCAAGTTTGGGAGAGCAATACAAGCATACAACTTCCATTCAACATTCATCTTTCTTCTTGAGTGTTCTTAAGTTGTCCTTGAGTTTCTTGTGAGTTTGATCTTGAGTAGTCACTTGAAGTTGTGTTAAACTTCATTGAGAAGGCTTACTTATCTAGTAACGGAATTCTAGACAAGTGCCGCACGGAAGAAACTCGAGACGAAGGACTGACCCCGTGACAAGTTGCACCTCCGTGACGTCGGCTAACCATGGGAAACAAGTGAAGAAGTTTAACAAGTGAAGAAATGTAAAGAAGATGGAAGGAATGAGATCGAGAGAGAATATACAGAGTCATATAGAAGATGGGTGAAGGATAGAATAGGTCTGTGGTGGATTTGAGAAGAAATTGTAGAGGATGAGTTAGAGAATGGGGTTCAGTCGTGAAATGGCTGAGAATGAATCAGGGATGAAGATGGGTTTGAGATGGTGGCTGTGGAGTTTTGCTGCCAATGACGATAGACGGAGAAGAATAGGAGATGGGCTTTGTTCTAATTCATGCTACAACAAGAGTTGTCTGCCGTACAGTTGAGAAATAGAGTACTGCCATTGATTAGATTGAAGTATTTGAGAGTTTGTGGAGCAATAAAAGTTGGGTTTGGTTTACAAGGGTATTGCAGAGTTGTAGAAAGATTAGAATTAAATGGGTTTGCAGTGGACGTGAACGTGATGCTGAGTTCAAACCGAGAATTTTGTTTGTTTGATTTTCAGTTGCCAGATATTGTGTGTGAATGAATTGATTGTGTTGAATTGTGAATGAATGCATGGAATTATTTGCAGGGAAGGAGTTGCGAGAAACGCTACAAATCAATGATATATACACTACTCCTTGTCAAATTACGCACACACTGCTTGAGAAAAGGCCTGAAAGAAAAGATCTTCACAGCTTCAAGTTCAGTTTGCGACCAAGTCCTGTTGTTCACTGAACATAGGTTCATGCCGGCAAACATTGGTCTGATGAGTGTTGATTCAAAGGGTTAGAACATGGTTTCGAAGTCAATAGGAACAAGGAACTTGTGTGGCGAGATTGGTGGAAGTTGAGCTGTATTTAGTCTCAAAATAGCTACAAGAAAACATGAGGAACTTAGCTGTTGCCTTTGGTCTGTGGTGATGAACGGAGCTGGGTATGAATGAATTAAAAAATTGGGTTATTGTGGCTGCGAGAAGTTAGCAAAGAAGGCGGTTGTTGTAGCTGATTTTCAGTTGGATGAACGGCTGGGATAAGGAGTTTTTAGTGTTTGTACGCGTTTAGGAAACACGGGCAGTTACCTAATTCGATTTCATAGGGGTTTGCGAGAAGAAAGTTATACCAGTATACCCTTCACGACTGCAGTTTAACCACCAACAGAGAGGAGCCTCTAAACCCCTCTGCCACCAGTCATCCCAACTTCACGCCTCCACCAGTCCCTGTATCCACCAACACAGCCGCGAAGAAGAGTTCTCCTGCATCAACATCACAGGCCACAGTACTTCTCGCACAACAGCAACAAGCTCCTTCAACACCAACAGTCCATATCACGACGTCCACCACCATCTGCCGTTGGCTTGATTTTTTTAATTGGTTTTGAACTCTTGTTTATTTAATTATTTCTTTAGTATGAACTGCATTAGCTAATTGCATATTGATTAGGGACGACTTCGACGACGTCCGGAACATGATTCATAATTGATATCTTTAAAAGTTTATTTTCTTGAAATTCATCTTATTATTATTCATTCTTTACCGTGCTAATAGTGTTTATGAGTTATTAGTGAATCGTTTCAGTTGCAGATTGAATGGTAATAGTGATGAAAGCATGATATAGATAAAATCGTTAGCAGGTCCATCTTTTTGTGTGGTATGGTTTATAGGATGATGTTGTAGTGTTACTAAATGGGTAAGAATCCCAACATTTACATTTAGGCCTGTTGGAATCAATTGGTTGGATATTACCTTATTGTGGTACAATTTTCTCTCTGTTTCTTTAGGATGTTCTTTAAGCAAAATACCAAGTAAATGTTGTGCCAATGCTGCATTTGTTCATAATAGGACTAAACCAGGAGGGACTCAAGGTATTTTGAGAAATGTTTTCAGAAAAATAAGATCAAAAGAGGACTTTTACAATTGGTTATTTTTATCTAACATTAGATGCATTTATAATTATATTTTTTTTAAATTTTAAATTCATTAATTTCATAATAGAGAAAATATAATTTTGAGCTTTAATTATAGAATGAAACAGCCTTGTAAACTGCATATCATAATTCATTGATTAATATTATTTAACACGTATGAATGATATAGGGAGGGATAGAAAAACTAGGTACAGAGGATACATATAATTATTCATCTAAACCCTAAGCCTTACTGTTATAACTCTTATTACGTTTGGTTTTTCCTCCTCTTTATACATCGCTCAATCTCTCTATTTTCCTCTTGATATCTCATTATGTTACTCTTATCTACCCACGGCTATTATGAATCATCAACTGATAATTTTCTTTATTAGTAGATTATATTTTAGAGGTTATTTAATATAAATAATTTCAGTTTGATTATTTTTAAGCCAATATATTTTCGGTCGTTAGGTTGTGCAGAGGTACTTTTATACTGTGAAGTACAATCCAAAATCAGAAATATATTTATTTAAAAATAATCAAATTGAAATCTTTCATATTGAAATCTTTCATATTGAATAACCTCTAAAATATAATCTACTAAGAAAGAAACCTACCAGTTGATGATTCATGATAGGCATGGGTAGGTAAGAGTAGATATCAAGAGGAAAATAGAGAGAATGAGTGATGTATGAAGAGGAGAAAAAACCAAACGTAATAAGAGTTATAACAATAAGGTTTAGGGTTTAGATAAATAAACATACATATCCTCTGTACCTAATTTTCATATCCCTCCCTATACCGTCCATACGTGTTAAACAAATCGGTAATTTGTTTTTTCAAAAAAATCGGTGAAACTCGACTGATTTTGTCGATTTACTTGACCTCGGTGAGGAATTAGCAATCATCTTGGCCAAATAACATATATCGAGTACTCGTGAGTAACTCGACAAGTTCGAGGAGTTTGACTACATAGCTCAAAGGTAGGGTGGCTTTCATCAAAACTATCCAAGTACTGAGTGTTAAAAAATGTGACCTTTTTAAATGAAAACATCCGATCCTTTTTAAACGAAAACATCCAATCTTAGACTGGGTTTCCATCACTTAAACTGATATCAATCAATTAGGCTTAGTTTAGTATTATTGTGAGATTTGTGAAAGCGATTTTCTACTGTGCGTTACTGTGTTGTGTCGTGTAAAAAAATATTATTGTGCGTGCCGTATAAAAAAAGCAGTTGAGTGTTTGGTAAACTATAAACTAAAAGCTAGATTTGATTAAAAAAGTGATCAAATTGTGTTTGGTAAAATATCAGGTTCAACAATTGTTGTTGTAATAAATGACAAAAATAGACATACAATATCTTTCATAATAGTTTTATTCTAATTTATAGGGTTTAAAAATAAATAAATATTTATATATTAAATATATATTTAGCTTACTATATATAAATATACACATGTTGTTTTACTAATAATGATTATTATTATTGTTAAAAAATATTATTTTGAATAACCATATTTTTGTTATAGACGTAATTTTAAGAGAAGAAAATCAAACTAAAACTAGATAATTATTTAACAATTACTCTTATTTTTATTATTGATAATTTTCTTTTATAGATTTCATTACATTTCTATTTTCTTGTAAAAATTTAAGGCCAGTTTTTGTAATTTATAAAATAAAGTGGGGATAGAAAAGAAAATCAGGTATGAAAAATAGGTCGGATCATAACTTATGCTTTTAAAACTTTTAAAAGCTCCTCCTCCCTAACTTTTAAAAATTGAGGAATTTTGGAAGTGTTTTGTATAAAAATCATTTTATAAAAAGTTTACCAAACACCAATTTGAAAAATGTTTACTATATATATGATTTGAAAGTGTCTTTTTGTAGAAAAAAAAACACTACCAAAAAAATCCTTAGACATGGCACATAACGCCTTTAGACTTATAGTAGAAAGGTTCATTTTCAGCTAGTAGGGAGTATGTGTTTCATTACCATTTAAAGCTTCATTGTTTGAAATTTTATCATTACAAATTTAAGTGTTTAGAGTTTGCCATTTCCCCATGAACTTTTATTACCTACTAAAAAAGTTAAAAACAACTCATATTTTCTTTTTGCGAAAAAACTTTACTTTTCCTAACTTCCTCTTTTTCTTCTAGATCTAGTTCATCTCTTGATCGATTTGGGTCATTCTGGCTTACATCGAGTGAGAAAACCTCTACTTGTACATGCTTATAGATATTAAGTTTCTCTTTTATTTGTTATGGTTTGGGTGTTTTGCAACAATATTATTCTGGGTTTTTCTTCGTGCTTCAAAGTCAAATTCGCCTGGTGGTAGCGGTTCTCCCACTGATGTCGTTGATGTGTATTGGTTTGTTTTGAAAGTATGTGGTTTTTACTGTTATCTAGTGGTGATGCTGGCTGTGCTACAAGTGCTGTGGAGCAATGTTATTTTGCCCATTATGGGACTGGTACAAGTGTTGGTTGTTAAAGGCGGTTACAGAACCTTTAGTGGCAGCATGTATTGGGGCATGGTACTGCTGGTGTTTTTTGGTGGTACTCCTCTGTAGATGCAGGAAAACCCACAACACACTCAAGAAATCCTAAAGCTAATAATTGTTCTATTAACCTAGAGTAGATAGTCAATATTCACGAGTAATATCAAACAAAACTGTACAAGCAATTTACGTGGTTCAGTATTAAAACCTACATCCACGGGAGTGATTTCACAATGGGAAGATGACTACAAGTTCTCAGAACAAGATGACTCCCAGTTTTTCTCTCATAGTATGCTATGGGTCGTTCTTAGAATGTTCAACACTTCTTACATTGTTTACAATCCTATTTATAAATAAATTACAAAAGTGGGAAACATCTCAATTTGCTCGCTTGATATATTCGCAAGGAATCTTTACTATAGCTTTCTTGTTGAAGGGTTTATCTTCTCTGGCAATTTTCTTTGCTGGTCAACTCGCTAAGTTATCCTCACTGAAGCTGTCACTATCACCCTGTGCCTCGTCAAATTTTATCTCGTCATCTGTCCCATCAGACTGCAGACTGTTGATCTGACCATTCTGTTCGTGCATTAAATTCCCAACTGTCCAATTCAAACTTGACCATTGATCCTTTTCTAGTGCTTTCCACGTGTCATGATCTTATAAAGTGGAAGGATATCATAATGATGCTTGAGGAAGTATTCGGTGTTTATCACGAAGCTGACTCTCTTGTATTTGTGTTTTGCGATGCTTACACGCGGCCAGGTGATTTTCTGTCCACACATTTTTTTTCTATTCTCTTATCATCCGAACAAGGGTAGGATGTGAAGAGAATTGATACCATCGCCTCGTCTCCGAAATTAATGGGAAACCGCCTCCACATCTTGATTTTATCGCTTTGTGACCGACACGTCATTATTTGTTTATTACATTTATGACCTTCTACCCCTTCAACTGATTACCCGTGGTATAAATGCACCCCAGAGAATATTTTTCTCATTAACTTTTATTCCCTGACTCTTTTCCCCCTACAATTCTTTATGCACTCTGCTTCTTTGCCTCCCTGCAACTCTTTTAACTCTACCCATGTATGCCAGCCGAAGCGCTTCTCCCCATCAAACATCAACTACCAGGTGATTTTTTCTGCCGCTGTCTCTTTGATTGAACTTTCTCTTCCACTTGGTTTTGATCTTGTTACCATGGATTTTGCTTGAATCTTTCTGATTAAACTTTTTCATATTTGATTTTCAGTTCTATGACACCTAAGAAACCAACTCAAAAGGAAGTTTCTGACTTCGAGGCAGAACTTCTACCCTGAGGTATCAAAACTGTCGTTCCTGAAGGTTCTCGCAAGGGTACCAATCTGGACTTGGAGTGGATTCAGAAAGAAACTTGGAACACAAATAGAGTCATAGTTACTTTGGGACAGTTAAGAGCTGGTCTTCCTCTCTCTATATATGATGCTGCGAACCCCTTAGTCTACAAGGTGATGGCTTGCTTGCATCCTCATCATGGTATTTTTCAACTTAGTGGTAACGCCATTCGCTTGTTGAACGAGTTCGCGGCTCGCTCGCAAGGTTTTTCCACTCTGCCCGATGACTCAGACTCATTCAACCCTTCCGACTACACCGCTTCATCCTTTTTGTCAAATTACATTCCCAACCTTCTTGACCGCCGAGACGAAAATTTTGCTATTTGGTTCAACTAAGCGAACATCTCTGACGATCTCAAGCTTCTACTCCCTGATCTTGACCCAAATGGAAACGAAAACAACAGACTTCTTCACCATTCCAACGATGAGTACTAGATACAATGCCCCATGAATCCATGATCCTTGATGGTCCTTGGCTCTAAGGAAGGTATGCTGACGATACTCCTCGCCAAGGTCACCTTGGAGATCACCAACATCTTCCTCCTTTTGCTCCATGGGCCTTGGGTTGGCCAGAGAGAACAACTGAGTTAACTTCGCTTCTTCTTCTCACTTTGTTACTTTCTTCTTTGACTTCGCTAGGTACTATTTTTTTTTCGTGGTTGTGGTGTTGTAGGATGCTCTTGCTGCTACCGATGGGAGACCTCAAGCTTCTCGCAACCTTCGAAGACTAGAAAGGTAAAAAACATAGTTTTTCCTCGTTATGTTCCCTATTTTTCCTCTGTTCTTTAACTGACATAGGAGAGGTTGTGTACGAAGGTGGGTACAAGCGAGTCAGCTGTTACTCCTCCGAAGAAGAAGTTTCGCTGACTGGTGAAAGGAAATGTGGGCGCATCCCTCAAGGGGCCAAAGATAAAGGCTTCCGAAGCAAAGTCAGCGCCTTCTCAGCAATCTGAGGTTGTTGTCGACGAACTTACCAACTATGTGAGGGAAGTCGAGAAAGTGACTGGCGAGGAGCTTCCGAAGGGAGGGGAAGATTCCATGATGCCTCCTCCTCAAACTTATAATGGTAAAGGCTCTACTGCTGAAGTTACTACAGAGCCTGAAGTTGCCAAGGAATCTGAAATTACCGAAGGGAAGCAAATAGTGGTACACGTCCCTTCTGGAGATGGCGAAGGAGATTCTTATGTCGAAGTTAATGTATGGGACCATATGTTTAGGTCATTGAAAGAGGGATCCCCAGTAGACATTCTGGGCAAGTGTGCAATGCGATGATAAAGTCATTTTCCCCTTCCTTCGATAATTTGGATGCGAAATCCAAGGTTGACGTCTCTGCCTCGTGAGTCTTAAGCAACATGCACTGCTGTATGGCGTTGTTCTTCGTAACCTGAAGTCTCATTGCCTTCTTAGCTAAACATGTGTCTACTTTTGCAGGAGTATAATCTCCATCTCGCCTTTCTGGAGGAGTCTCGTCTCGCTGAGGTGGATCGCGTGAGGCTACAAGATGAGAACTCCCAACTGAGGAAGGAATTAGCCTCAGAAAAAGAGGCAGCAAACTCACTGAGGCGCCGAAATAACGAACTTTGTGGTGAGTTTTAAACCTTTGTATCTTCTCCTTGCATCTTCTTTTCCCTTTCGTACCTTAATATCTAGGTTTATTCCACCACAAAGAATGTTACCTAAAACGAGAAAGAACTGTTGAGCTATGTAGAATGGAATACGAAACCCTGGATGCGAAGAATGAAGAGTATAACGATCGTGTATATCACCTATCCCGAGAGTTAGAAAATGTGGATGAACTAAATCTCACCCTTGACGAACAAAAGACTGAGCTTCTTGAGCGGCAGACTGAGCTTCCGAAACAATTGAATTCTTATACGGATGAGTGTCAGCATCACCAAGCCACTATTACTCGATTTAAGAGAGAAGCCCAAAACTGGCGAACTGAGAAAAATAAAATTCTTTCAATTAGGATACATCAGTGGCGAAGCTTCGTATAACACAAACAGACCTTCGTACAATCCAAACAGACCTTTGTACAACATAAACAGACCTTGATAAAATCGTGAGCCAATATAATGCTTGCGAAGGACAATGAGGACTTCACGAACTGTTTGAAGGAAAAAGACAAGACTATTGCTCACTACAAAGGAAAAGTTGGCGAGGCGACTTTGGACCAACTGTCTTGCGCGCAGTGTAAGGTGGATGATCTCGCGAGCAAGCAAGAGGATGTTGAAGAAACCCTTAAATTAATTATTTCGCACAAAGAAGGTTGTTGCGATAGGCTGACTTAGCTTCTGCTTCTTTTGTATTTATACAAACTATTTGACTAATCTTTTCTCTTTGTGATGCCTTTGTAGAGTTTGAGAAGGGGATGAAGGAAGAACTGGAGAAGGCTCGTAAGAAGCTGGTGCAAGCTCAAGCTGATAGGGATACCTATGCTGGTAAATTGCAGGAGCTTAACAACGAGTTTGATCAGTACGAGAAGAACACCAAAGCTGTCGCCAAGGAGATGAAAATGAGCGCACAAACATCCGTGAACGAGATCTATCAGAAGTTCGCTAATGATTTATGCAAAAAAATTATCCTTCCCAAGGTGAACCTGGACTTCCCCGAAGTAGTATCTGACGAGGAGGAGGATGACGAAGACATGGGTAGAGAAATTCGTGAGGATGATACCGATCAGTCGAATGAAGAACTTCCTCCCCTGAAAGATATAATTGATGCCTCTGTTGATCAAAACGAAGCTGGCGCAACTCCTGGTGGCGATGGACTTTGAATCTTTTTTGTGAACACCTTTGTCTTTTCCATTGTATTTTTTTTTCTTCCTTAGCTTTTTGTAAACAATGTTATGCTTTTGGATAATCTGGGCGCTCCCAAATTTAAGGGGCATTAATTGTTACTTCGCTACACTTATTACCTGCTTGAATGAAATATATACGTTAGTTAACAAGTTTGAAAAATACTATATATTTTCATTTTTACTTAATCACATCTTTGCTTCTACCCTTATAGTAATGACTGATAGTCTTTTTTAGTACTCATTCTTTGATATGCCAAATGTTGGATGATTTCCTTATTCAAAATTTATTTATAGCCGCAGCGGTGCATTTCTAATGCCCATTTACTTCGGCGGCGAAGTCGTAGGCTCACATAATCCCCTGAACCATAGGCCCTTGTCTTCTCCTTATCTGGCTACTCAGCTCTCTAATGGAGGGTTCCATCCCTTTAAGTTCCCCCTGAATGCCCGTTCAAGGAAGCAAACTTCTGGTAGGTGTACTTAGCGCCTCTCATCCCGTTATGGAACAATGAATTGTTTTTCTCGACCTCTTATTCCTTCGCCTGTTTGGCTATGGGTACGAGGTCCATGATAAGTTCATAATTTACATAATTTGTATTTTAATTTCTTATATTTTTCTTAGTTATTTCTCTTGTATTTTGTGTATATTACGCTTGTTTTAGCTTTTATAGGTACTTTGGAGTCACGAGAAGCAAAAAAAGAAAAATAGAGGCTCATGGCATCATTTGGCAACATTGGGTGATGGCATAATTATAGCATAGAAGAACACAAGTCTCAATTGTGTTTTAAACAGAATAACTAGTTTTACAAAGGAGTTCAGAACATTACTATGGGAAACCCATTATCTTATAAAGGTGTGCTAAAGGGAGTCAAATGCTTGTATATAAAGGCAGGTGCGAAGCTGATAAGGGCCACCCTCTCCATTATACGACCTAAGAACTACTAGGTCGACACTACATGGCCAGTTCTATTCTTCTCCTCAAGCTGCAGCAAAGAACTCTGAACACTCCTTCACGACGGCGAGTTCAGGATAGATAGGCTGTTAGGTCTTGGCAGAGTAGATGGGTTTCATATTTCTTGGTCGAGAGAGAACAAGGGACTGAAATTGCTGCCGTAAGTAGAAGAATTGATGGGGGTTGTGTCTGAAATTAGAGAAGAGCAAGGAATAGAAGTGAACAGCGAGAGCAGATTTGTTCTATTGCCGGTCGGAGAAGTGAGAAGAAATTGGATAGGAAGTGAGAATATTGAGATGAAATTAGATAGGTGGGTTACTGAGTCTGCCATTCAGCGAGAAAGATATGGAAGAAGTGGAATGAGCGGAAATATAGAAAATCAGGTAGTAAAAGAACACATAGAGGAAGAGATGGAAGAACACATAGTTTAAATGGTTTGTAATTGATGGTTCGAGGGTTATTCTTGAATTTCTGTTGGCCGGAGAGATATTGAAGATGGGTTTTGGATCTGTTGAAGGTTAGAAGAAGTTTGAGCTCAGAACAGATGGGATTGTTTGGTTGATAGAATGATGGTTATGGTTTTGCTGTGTGAGAAATTTGATGGGTTTGAACGAGTTGAGAAGGTATTGCGTCTGCTGCCATGGATTTGGTTGTGGTTTGAAGAAAGAACAGATGGGTTCGAGAGTTTGAGTTCTAAGGTTGAGTCTCCTGATGTGTTTCGGAGTAAATGGTTGTTCGTCTGCCATGGGAACAAGGTGAATAGAGATCGAGAAAGAGAAGGTGCTGTAGATGAATGTTAATTGTGTTGCCAGTGGTTTGAATTAGAGTGTGGCTCAAGTATGAGAAGGGTGTGTGGCTGTAGTTTGAAGAAGAGATGTGTAAGATGGTGATGAAACTTGAAACTGACGCTGTAGAGAGAAGAGAAGATGGAGTTGTTGCCTTTATTGGCCGAAAAGTTGGGTTTGAAGTTATGTGCCGTGAACTGAATGAATGGAGTGTATTTCGTGTATGAATGGAACCTAAAAACTTGCAGGGAAGGAGTTTAGAATGTTAAAATCACCAACAGGCCACGCCGGATACTCAACCAGAAAACGCACCTAATGTGCTCGATCAATTGCATGAAAGCGAAACCAGCCGTGAGTGAGAATGTTGGAAAATGCCTGTCAGTTTCCCATGACTGGCAGCCTAATATATGTGTTGGTCTTAAATAGTTAGCGGGCTTCCTCTAGAATCCTGATTTGGGCAAAGGGTTTGAAGATTGTTTGGGCTCTATTTAGTTATGGAAACCTAAGGTTTTAGAGTTATTTTTGGATGAGAATTTTAGGTTTAGGTCCAAAAAAAAATAATTTTAGAGTTATTTGCCTTTGCAACCACTAAAACGATATATATACCTAAAAAAATCATTCCAACAAAATAAAATAGATGCATAACGAATTATGCAACCGCTATAAAATGATGCATAACACATTGTACAATCATATTTTAATTAATGTATCCACTAATTTGGTTATGCAACCACTGATTAAAGCAATATATATGCCTCAAAAATAACATTCCAACAAGAGAAAGGATGCATAGTATAATGTTATGCAGTCATTTTTGTAGCTGCATAACAGACTATGAAGCCATTTTTTGGTTGATAACAATGCTAAAAACAAAATGGATGCATAATACAATATATTGCCATTTTCTCGACTGCATAACAGATTATGCAACTTCTTTTATAGTTGCATAACAGATTATGCATCCATTTTCTCGACTGCATAACAGGTTATACAAACATTTTTGTAGTTGGATAATAGATTATGAAGTCATATTTTGGTTGATAACAGTGCTAAAAACAAAATGGATGAATAATGCAATATGCTGCCATTTTCTCGACTGCATAACAAATTATGCAACCTTTTTTGTAGCTGCATAACATATTATGCATCCATTTTCTCGACTGCATAACAGGTTATTCGGGCATTTTTGTAGCTGCGTAACAGATTATGAAGCCAATTTTTGGTTGATAACAGTGCTAAAAACAAAATAGAAACATAATGCAATATGATGTCGTTTTCTCGACTGCATAACAGATTATGCATCCATTTTCTCGACTGGATAACAGGTTATGCGTGCATTTTTGTAGCAGCATAACAAATTATGCATCAATTTTTTTATTTCAGTGCTAACAAAAAGTATCTGCACAATGCGTTATGCATCCATTTTTTCAACTGCATAACAGGTTATGCATATATTTTTACAGCTGCATAACAGATTATGCAGCCACTATAAAAGAATAAACTTACAAAAAACTTTCAATTACAAAGAATGATAAATATGAAAAATCTATTTGTCATCTTAACTTACAAGAACTTTACGATTACAATGAATAATAAGTCTTGCATCTTTAATATGAAAAATAAAATTACTCGGTCATCGACGCAGTAAAAAATCAAAATGGAAAAAACTAAAACTGCTTTACTTTGCTTAAAAACTATTTCGATCTATACAAACAAACTCCATTAAAATGCTGCTGCAGACGTTGTACGACATTGATCGATATATTCAGCACACTCTTTTAAAACTAAAACTGCTTTACTTTGCTTAAAAAGACTATACACAGGATAAGAGCAGGATTGAGACGAAAATTTGGGTTGTTAAACTTCTTGGCTTGTTCTCATATCCCTGATTACTCCATAATCCAGATTAATGTTGTGTATGACCGATTCTCCATTTAAGGGATTTAGGCTCGTCCTGAAAATGTTTGGTAATAGAACAGTAGATATTAAAAGGAAAATTTCTTACAAGATTAACAAAATAAAAATCACATTGTCAAGTCAATAGTCAAAAGATGGTGATGGTGGTCCTCTTTCTTATGTGTTGTTAATGCCTAGCATCAGGCGGCATACCTCTGTAATCACGACAATTTGCTAGCTAAGTAGCCATTGGTAATAATCAAATTAGGACCTCCAAAGCATATTACTATACCCTCACATCGGATGCTCAAAATCAGGCATGTTAATATAAAAAAAAGTGTAAAATTTCATAGAAAAACAATATGTACAGTGAGACTGAAACATGTAAGAATTGCTTTTTGAAGAGGATTGGTGGTGGTGAATTCAAGTTGCTGGACTTGTACAACTTAAGTAATATTTATGGCTGCAAAGAGAAGTTGGTGGTGGATTGTATGACTGGTGAAAGTGGACTAAACTGATAGAGTAGGAGGTAGTGGTGTGATGGGTGTGATGTTCAGGTGGAGAAGGTTTGGAATATGAATTAGTTTTGATTCCTTTCTTTAGCTCTTTAGTTCTTTAAAATTTTTATCTCAATCGTACCCATCTTTTCTAAACCTCCTCAAAATCTTAATCCCCTCAATTTAGCACCAAGATCAATGACAACACCTCATCTATTTATCACCCAAAATCTCAAATAGAAATCAACAATAAAAAAATAACGGTAACACGATAATTCTTAACTTATTTCTCTATTAAACAAATCTAAGAAATGTAGAAACATTGAAATTAAAAAACACAAAAGAAAAAATAAAAAATAAACATATTTGAAGATAAAACTTATCTTTCGAATAGTTTTTGATGTTGAAACTTCGAATTCTAGTGTTCTATCGGAATTATTTCACAGTTGAGAGGAAGAAAAAAATAGGAATTGAATTCTTCGGAGGAAACGAAAAGGAAAAACCCATAAAATTTTAGAAATGATGGGTCTGTGATAAATTTTCTTACGGAGAATGGGTGTGAGCGTTAAGTTTCCTAGACGTGGGTTTCATGGTGAAAAAAGTAGGGAAAATGGGTCTGACTGTAGATTTCACTTTTTGGAATTGGAAAACAAGAGAAAGTCTATGAAAGGGGAGCTACTTCAACAAGAGAGATATCTAGATTTTCACCTAGTTCTCTTCTCACCTTTTTTACTTCTTTTTGTAGGTTTGCGTGAGGAAGATTTCTCGACGTCTAATGTTTGTAATTTCTTTTCCTCTTGGATTCAATTGTGTAAACTCCAATTAATGAGTAGTTAATTTTATTGTTTGTTAGGGAAATGTTGGATTTCTCAAACATGATTCTTTGAATTAATACATTAGTTTTGTCTCAATTTTATCGTTTATGATTCATTATATATATCTCATTGGTTGATCGTTTGTTTAGTTAAGTTGCAAATTGATTGAACTCACATTCATATCTAATGCTAATTTAGGGTTTATTATATGTAAAAGTGATACTTCATGAATACAAGTAGCATAAATATGGCTATAGATTGTAGTGATATATCCTTGTAATCATATGTGAACCATGACCTTTGTTAAATTGAATTAGTACGCTTTCTACGTTCAATTGCATTGATTTTCCCGATTTCACGAATCTTAATGCGTTTGGGAATTAAACTTGATTAGTGCGCTTTCCACGTTAGGTTGTTCTCTATAATAGAATTCATATTCGCATATTTTAATGTGTTTTTGATAACTTAAAGAAATTTGCGGGATATTCTTGTGGTCAAGGTATTCTAGGGCTTTTGATAAAACGAGATTAAATATTAATTCTAATTATTAGTACAAGAACATGTTTGTGAATGAAAACAAAATCTTGACCAATATTCTCAACTCTTTGATTCTTTTCTACAATTTCCTTGTTTTCTTAGATAGTTTAATTACTTCTATTAAATACGAAAGTTCCCCCCTTTTACATAAGTTTTTGAAAAATATAACAACCCAGACCTCCATGTGGGAACGATCCTTTCTTACCATTGCTTCATAATAAATCATAAGTAGTGAGAAAGTAATAATTAATTTTGACGTGCTGCGACACACATCACTCCTCGCCCTAGGAGGGGTGTCTTGGGGACCAGGCATAAACCACCAAGGACTTCGCCATTATGGAAATGCCCGAATAACGCTTCAAACGTCCCGTCCACCCATGCCTCAACCATGTACCTTGGCACCTCTTGCGTAGTCTATACCTCTTACCAATAGTTGGTAGGCATATCCTCTCCGAACCTGGCGCATAAGGTCTTACTCAGTATGCCTCTCGCCATTCATGGCGAATAACCCTAGAGTTTATCCATGCAATGTGCCGTAGGGCTTATGAATTTTCCTCTTGCCTCCTAGGCGAATAATAGGTCTCATGTATTGACTGTTCTTGTCTCATATATGGATTTTGGGGAATATCGTATGGGGCTCCAACTTGGAATCCAGGTTCTTTACTTATATGATTATTTTTAGGCATTATTATACCTCCTCCGAGCGCCTTCGCTTGCCATTTCTGCTTCATAGGTAATATTTTTTGATATATTTGAGATTTCATGGATGATCCAGCTTTGTCACTTCGTGATCTACCAATTCGTATTCTCCATTTTCCACTATCCGTTTGACAATATATGGTTCTTCCCATATTGGATCCAACTTTCCTCTTGGTCCCTTTTGGTATGGTGGTATTTCTCGCAGGACCATCTCGCAAGGTTCATAATCTCGTAGCTTGACTCACTTGTTGTACTCTCTGGACAACTTCCGATGATAATTTTCCACGTGTTGTAGGGATCTCTCTTGATTCTCCTTAAAATCATCCAGTTTAGATAATATCAAATCTGAAGTCAGATTTTTAATCCAAGATTCCCTCTTCATAGTTGGTATCATTACTTCAGTGGGAAGTACTACTGCTACTCTATATGTTAGATAAAATGAAGACATTCATTGTATCTCGCATGGTTATTCGATACACCCATAACAAATTATGTATCTCTTAGCACCACTTCTTATGTCGCCCATCCAATTTTTTTCTTTAAATTAGATGCAATGGTTTTATTCGTTTCCTCTTCCTATCCATTGCTTTTAGGATGTATCAGAGTCAATTCTCCTTCGAATTGTTTGTCATTCTCCGAAACAATTGCCACAGGGATGCCGAACATGCAAATGATATTTTCAAATAAAAAGGTGAACACATCCTTGTCTCTGATGTTCTTCAATGGCTTCTCCTCTACCCATTTGGTGAAGTAATATGTTGCTACTATCAAATACTTCCTTTACTTTGATCCTGGTACCAAGGGTCCGACGATGTCAACTCCCCATTTTTCGAAGGACCAATGTGATAAGTGCATAATTTACATATTTTGAGTATCACTTTCTTACACTTATTTTTTAGATTTTTTGTGAATTATTTACTATTATTATTAGTTTTGTATATTATGTCTTTTGTTAGGTTACATCTTTAAAAGAAGTGAAAATAAAGTGTTTTAAAGGAAGAAATTATATAAAACAAGTGTAACTCGTCAAAACCCAGGATTTCTTGTCTTCATGTTGAAGATAATGAAGAAACGAAGCCAACAACGAAAGAGTGAGGTCATTCCGACATCATATGAAGAAGTTATGAAAAAAACAAGTTCATAATTTTCTCGGAAGGTCAGGCCATCGAGAAAGATAATTTTCTCGGAGGGTCAAGCCATCGAGGGAAAACTCAGGAAGAAATAATTTTCTCGATGGTTCAATCCATCAAAAAAGACAGAAATCTCGAGGGGTCAAGCCATCGAGAAAAACAAAATTTTCGGAGGGTCAAGTGGCCGAGGCAGATACGTGAGCTAGGTATTTTGACGAGTTTTTATGCTATTTTTGAGTTTCCAAAACCTAGTATGACAGGGATTTGAGCACAGGCACTCTTATACTTGGTTTCCTATATAAGAATACTTCCTGGATTTTTTTTTATCTATCTATCATCTCATCTACAAGAAAAAAAGAGTTCAAAGCTAATTAAGGTTTTCTCCTTTAGGGGAAGAACAGTGACACTTTCTTCTTCTTCTCCATATTCTCTTGTATATTTTCCATGGGTTTTGAGAAATCCATGAGTAGGTAACTTTGTTTTATTGGTTGGGGATGTGATAGAAATTTCTAAACATATGAATCAATCTAGCTAAATTATTATTAATTTTAAAGATCTCTTTTTATCGTTCATGTTTTACGGTGTATAGCAATTATATGATTGTGTTCATATAATATGATTGGTTCTCTTGAATGTTTAAGTTGCAAATTAAATAAGCTCGAGAGCTTTTCTATATCTTGTTAGGGTTCTTAGATAATTCTATCAGGAACCTTAGCAATAGGTAGCAATTTGTGATCACTAGCGGTGCGAATCGTGAAGGAAATCTCAAGTAAAGCTTGGTCTAGGTTAAATATACCACGATAAGTGCGATGCATTTCCTATGAATAACTCGTCTCACAGATATTAATGTTTTCCTCAAGTTGAATCTCTTAGCGATAGACGCTAGGTTATTTGGTGGAAAATAATTCATATATTAGCGATTGTAGTATGTGTTGACATGTGGAGGCGTAACGAAGTGTTACACCGATTGGGGATACTTTAGGTTTACCAAGTATAAGAGAGAATGAATGATGATTCTTCGCAGGAATAATCCTTACTACCGCTATATTACTTGCTAGTATTAATGGGAAATATCTTGATTAATTTGTGCGCAAACAACACGTACCAAATTTTTGCGCCGCTGCTGGGGAGCAGTAGCAATTTTTTTGTTTGAGATTTTTTTTTTAGTTCTATTTTACGTTTTTCTCTTAGTGTTTTCAGGTTTTAGGTTTTCGTGGTGGAAACAACTCGTTGGTGAAATTCGTCAACCGTCAAAAGCGGAAGGTAGGTTCTGAAAACAGGTTGTATACATCACTTTTATATTTATTTTTTGATTTTTAGTTAGATTTTTTTTTCTTACTCTTTGTGTGTCATCATGTTTCCTTACGGAAATAACATGTATGATGCACAAGATGACGCATATTATGGTGGTAATTAGTTTAGTTATAATTCTCAATCTTTCAATAACTTCTAACTGACCATGGGATGCAATCAGAATCAATTTTTTGGTTTTGGTCACTACCCTAGGGAATTTTTTGGTTATTCTCATACATACCAACAACCTTATTGTGGGTATGTAGGTCAACAACCACAAAGAACAATAATACTTCTAATTGGCTCCACTCGAGCTGTATGCAGTTTTTAAATCAATTAAAGGACATGCGACAATAGACTAGACCGGCTTGATCCAACACTTAATAGAGAGAATGTTTGATGTGATTTTAATATAGTGGTAAAAAGGGTTTGATTCTCAGACTTGTGAAGATTCAATTTCTAGACCTAATTTTTAATGCCTAAAAATAAAAAAGTTTGAAACAAAGTTGATTTAAAATTGATGGGAGGAACTGGGGTTACGGATTCCACTATTAACCAATATTTCAAGTGATAAAATCTTACAATCCTTGTATTCAACTTATTCTAAATATTGCCAAAGTTAGGTTTTTCAAAGAATAATTGTAAATCGAAAGTATGAGGCATCAAAAGTTTAAAACCAAGCATGACCCATCAAAAGAAAACACAATTATTTGATAAAAACTATTTTTTTTCAGTTTAATTCAAAGCAATTAATAATAAAAGAATTATAAAAAAAATAGATAAAATAGAAGTTAGCACTTAATTATTGGAGAAATAGCTTCCTTCGTCGCCCCAGTGATGGTGATTAGCTCATTATATTGGAAACACCCTCAAAAATATCTTTCATAGCTCAAAAAGTGCTTACAATGGTGAAATAATAGTAACACAGGAGAACAGAGACACTTATAAGCGTTACCGAGAAGTGTTCTTTGCGTTACAGAAGAAGGAAAAGTAAACAGAAGAAAAGACCAAACTTGAACTTCTTCACAAATAGGACTGCTTCAAGGACTGCGTCAGCTACAGTATTAGCGACACTTCCTGAGCGCCTTATGTTCTTCACCTTCTTCTTCACCAGCAGAACTCAGGTTTTCCTGAAAGAAAAATCTCTGCTGCAGCTCTTCCCCCTCGCTTTTTCTTCGACTCTCTTTGCTTTATATAACATTAGTAAACCCTAGAGATCCTTCTTAACCGATAAGGACTCCCAAAACTTATCAAAATCATACTCTGAATCCCTTTAACCAATTCCCGGGTGAAAAAGGATTCACCGGCAAAAATCTTGACTATCAACCATTTTTTTCGGCAGAATTAATCCTACTTGACGTGTTTTGTTATCTTTTGAGTGTTTGAACAATTTGAGATACCAAGAACACGTTTAAAATCCTTAAAACTCGGTTAACAGAATCATACAGAAACTTTCTCACGCAACCAAATTTTTCCCGCCATTTTTCGGTTTCAAATTCAAAGAAGGGGTGCCCCCAATCCAAGAGTTGGGTGTCTTTATCAATTCTCCCTGGGTTCCTTTAGTAATTTTTTGAGCCGATTTTTCCGCAAATGCTTATTTCTCAAAAATACCTACAAAAACACAAAAACCATAAAAAGTACAAAATCGAACACTATCAAAATAGATAATCGAGCGCAATTTAGACACAAAAATGTGTCTATCGCACCAACCTAATTCCACAACATCATACCTTACCCGACTTATGATCGTATTTATGATCATTCACCCATTCAATGGGAAGACTCGTGGTTTAGTGATCCTGTTGTAAGTAAAGGTGGAAAACGTGTAAACATAAGAAAACCCTCGAAAAAAATATATCAACTGGAAGATAATGAGCACCAGAAGAAATTCTCCAAGAAATTTTTAGTACCATACATATGGAATTCAAACGACGTTTTGCTAATGGAGAATATGAGGTTGATGAATATTATGATATTGAAGATGACGAAATATTTGAGAATGAGGCTAGATTGAGTAATATTATGGAAGACCCAATTGAGTTTTCCAATAAATATAATGATAACGTTGATGCCGAGATTTTGGTTGAGGTTGAAACTGACGAAGATTGGTTGAAAAGTTTGATAGAGGACCACGATACACAAGAGGTAAATAATTCGTCTGAGTTATTTAAGAACAATGAGGCTCCCGTAATACAGGAGATAGTGGAAGGTTTTTTTAATCCTTTGCGCAATTCTATTTATAATGATCCTTTCCCTCTAATTGACGTATTTTCTCAAAAATTTGTCAACCCAACTTTTAAGAAAATAACTCGCTTAGGATTGGAGTTGTGTGCTTCCAAAGTTTTAACGGATTATTTTACTTTTAAATATCCATCATTAAAGATGTTTGATTCTAACAATGTGCAGGTTACCCAAGTTTAACCCATTAAGGTTCCCAAATTTATGTTCTCTATACACTTCCAAGTGTAGAAAGAACTAAGTGTGGGGGTAGCTTCTTTATGACAATGGTTTCACTAGTACTATCATATGCTAACATTTGTATGAAGATGTTACTAGAATTGCAGATTGTTATTTGGGTGGATACCCAGATTTTCATATTGTTTGTGTATGGACAATTACCAGAAGGTCATGCTGAGGATGTCAAACTAAGCGTTGAATGGGAGGCAACCCATCGGTTTCATATTTCTTTCTCCTTTATTTTTATTTATATAGTTTGCATATCATATTAGGAATTTTCCACCTTGATTTTACATTGGAGGAATCAATTTACATTGAGGACAATGTAAAGTTTAAGTGTGAGGGAGTGGTTAAGCATTTAGGTTTTTAGTTTTCACTTTTGTAGGTAGAAATTTCAAAAAATTTGTATATATTTGCATGAAAATCTCCAACTTTTAGATATTTTAGAGTCACTTAGCATACTTCTAGCTAAGTCTACATACAGAGTTCTTTTCGAATGTTGAACTTAAAAGTAATAGAGAACGACATTCGGGGTTCTTAGTTGTTGAGAGGCAAGAGCTGACAAAAAGGGACTTAAAACGCCAGTGGCGAATACAGTATTAGGGAGATGATCAATCATTAGTGGAGACTACATATTATTACATAAAGTGAGGCACCAGACCTTCAACTCTTTGTAGTTGTCTAAAAAATTATCTTTTAGAGTGTGTGTCATCTTACGCTAACTCCGGGTAGAATGATGAGCTACCCAACTTCACTTCTTTTTGATCTCTTGAGTGATATTTCTTTAATCATGAGGGTGTCATCAGAATCGCTAATTCTATCTTGCAGTCTTGTTTGCAGTTGGCACCATTCTCTCGACGAAGCAACAATAGAAACGCATCATCATCAACAAGCGGAGCTACATCAAAATCATGAAGAAAGTTGAATACAATCAAGGTTTGCAAGCAACAAAAAAAGGAGCAAAATTTTATTTCAAAAGTGAAGACAAAATAAAGTGAAAAGGAAGAAAAGAAAAAGTGTAAGTTTTTGAAGTTTATACGATACTAAGGCAATACAAGTTGTGAAGAATCAGGTGCTAAGTCCTTTCCCCATGGCCATATTAATTTCAGCTTAATTATTTTTGTAGTTGTTATCTTTTTGTAGCATATTCTTAATAAAAAAAAAATTAAAAAAGAAGAAGAAGAAAATACAAAAAGATATGCATTTAATTTCATAGTTAGTGTGTTATTTTATTAGTTAAGGTCATGAGAAAGAAGAAATATATAAGAAAGTTTCAAGCAACAAGGAACCGAAGAAAAAAGGGTACAAGTTGTCGAAGTTCTACAGAGTTCAGAAGTTTATCATCAATTTTTGAATCCAAAGACTAAGAAGAAGACATTTTTCTATTTGCTATGGGAGTGGTGCTGATTGTGGATCGGGTGAGAAGGTAAGTAAGCGTTCCCATCCTCGCATAAATGGTTGATTTCCTTTCTTAGAAATCATCACGAAAAAAAAAGGTGTGCATGACTTCAATATGGGATAACAAAATATGATTCGGAGGGTTACTTTTCCTTCCCACCATTCAACATATGCAGAATTTCTATTTTCATTCTTGCCTGCACACATAAGAACCATAAAGTGCGTCTTTTGAGTGCAATTTCCTAAAACCCTATCGGTGAGGTAGAAGCCGAGGCGGAATGCTTATTCGATCACTCTCGAGGATGGATTCTTTCATATGGTGGTTTTCTCTTAACTCAAGAGTTAAGCATGAGAATAATGTTCTTTGATACTTTTAACTTCTTATTGTTAGTGTACAAAAACTTTATGTCTTCGTAGCTCTTTGGATGCATGTTCTCTTGAATGTTTAAGTTGCATATTAAATAAGCTCGAGAGATTTTCTATATCTAGTTAGGGTTCTTATGTAATTCTATCAGGAACCTTACCAACAGGTAGAAATTTGTGATCACTAGCGGTGTAAGTCGTGAAGGAAGTCTCAAGTAAAGCTTGGCCTAGGTTGAATATGCCACGATAAGTGCGATGTATTGCTATGAATAACCTGTCTCACAGATATTAATTTTTTATCAAGTTGAATCTATTAGCGATAAGCACTAGGTTATTTGGTGGAAAATACTTCATATATTAGCGATTGCAGTATGCGTAACAAAGTATTACACCGATTGGGGATACTTTAGGGTTATTGGTACGAAGGGAGAACAAATGATGATTTTAATCGACACACATCACAAGGACTTAGTACGGAATACAAATTCGTCGATGGAGCGTGAATCTTTTTACCGAACCTCTGACATTCTTCGCACATATGGGATACCTGCTTCGCATATTCGTGCATGAACGGCCAGAAGTACCCTTGAGATTTGGCCTTTTGTGCTAACGATCTTGTCCAGTTGTGATTCTCTGCATCTTCATAGTGTATAGCTTTCAAAATCTCCATTCATTCTTCCTTAGATAAGCATCACAGCAATGGTCCGTGAAAAGGTTGACGCTACAATATTTCTTCGTGTAGATGATAGTTCGTTGATTTAGTTTTGATCTTGTTAGCCAATAACCTATCTTGGGGCAGCCTTCCCTCTCCCAAATATTCGCGGATTGGGATTCACCAGTCATTCGCCTATTTTTATTTGCTTACATTGATCGCCAATGTTTTCATGCCTTGAGTCATCTCCTCTATTGAATAACAATGCATCCAATTTATTTTTACTGACGTGGTCCCTGGGTCACTCATCATGGAGGATACGAAGGCCAATGCATCATCAAATCTGTTGTCTTTTCGGCAGATATGTCGTTATTTAAGGTTTGGAATTTGAGATGCATAGTGCTCCGCAGTCTTTCGATATTTTTGAAATGATGGATCATACGTTTGATATCTCCCTTCTATTTTCTGAACCACCAGTTGAGAATCAGTCGTTAGCCTTATGTCATCTAGTTTCATTTCTATTTACAATCTTAGTGCATGTATCACCTCTTTGTATTCAGTTTCGTTGTTGGTTATCGAGAATTCTAGTCGAAATGAATGAACAATCCTTGCTCCTTCGGGAGAAGTAAAAACAATACCGATCCCTCTGCCTACGCTGTTAGCGGATCCATCAACAAATACCTAAAACAATACCGATCCCTCTGCCTACGCTGTTAGCGGATCCATCAACAAATACCTCTCATCTTCTTGGGTGTTTTTCTTGAGTAGATCTTTGGGATCTGTGAGATCTTCTTCCAGATTCATCATTTCTTCCACATCCTCATCCTCCTCCATTGAAAAATATGCCAAAAAATCTGCGATGACTTGAGACTTGGACGACGCCACGATTCAATATTCTACCCTAAAATGTTCTATTTAAGCATTCAACTTTGAAACCCTTCAAACTCGCTGAGAACTTTTTAATACTGACTTGATGGGTATCTTCGTTATCACTTTGATTGTATAAGCTTGGAAGTATGTTCCCAGCTTTTGGGTTGCGTAGACTAACGCCATTATCAGTTGTTCAATCTTCGTGTAGTTTCTTTCCGCCAAACTAAATGTTTTGATGATGTAGTATACTAATGTAGATGGTGGGTTTTTGAGAAGGATAAAATAGTAAATTACATCTCAAGGCTCGAGTATGAGAAATAGTAAACTTTAAAATTATGCAAAAGAAATTCTTAAACAAGTGCTCATCCCTGCCTCTCTCAGGTGCTTATCCATGTCTTGTATCTGTATGTATGGCCAACTACATATACGATCAAAATTGATGAATTGAATCAACATTCATTACCGTACAAAATCATCAGAACAACATTAGTGCTTACTACAACTTTCCCAGATGTTTTATGATTTTTACATAAAATCTCAAGCTCCTAGATGGATTTCCCACTAGTACAGAGCAATTTGAGTATTATTTTGGTGTTATATTTTACAGCTCAATTCCTAAAAATTACCTATATTGATATTCACGCTCAACTGAGCAATATTTACCTACTAAAATACCCATATAGCTTTATATAGAAGATTACATATGAATCTATTCGATTAAAGTACCACAATTGTGCTTAAATTTTAAGTCAAAATTGTGACAGACACAATTTCGTAGCTTCTACTAGCTAAAAATCCAACCTCAGTCACATTTATCCTTGCTTAAAGAGATAACTAATGTGAAAGAGTGAAAAAAATTCAATTTAGGGTTTTCGAAAAGCTTAAAAATAAGATTTGCAACACTTATAAGCGTGTCAAAAATACTTTCAAACCCTAATTTGAAAAACGAAAGCTCTTTTATCTTACTTGTCCCCAACGTATGCGCCTTACTAAATGGCTAAACTCGTGCGTTTTGCTTCGAAGGAAAAACTTGTATGTCTTTGCTCAAAGACCAAGCATGAACGTCTTAATTCTTATCCAATTTGGAATTTTACTCTTTTACCCTCAACGTGTGAGGTTTAGTACAAAGAGTAAAAATGTAGACTTCTTTCTTTTTATCCAATTTGGTGTTTTACTCTTTCACCCTCAACATGTGAGGCTTAGCACAAACAGTAAAAACGTAGACGTCTTGCTTCTTGTCAAATTTTACGTTTTACTCTTTTACCCTCAACGTGTGAGGCTTAGTACAAAGAGTAAAAACGTGAGCTTCTTGTATCTTGGTTAAAACTTGGCATTTTACTCTTTTTTCCATTAGCGTGTGAGGCTTAGTACAAAAAGTAAAAACGCATATGTCTTTCCTCTTCAACTAAAACACATTTTACTTTTTTTCCTTGAACTTATGTTTCTTAGGTCAAAGAAGAAAATTCGCACATCTTAGCTCATAGGCGAGCATATGTGTTTTGTTTCAATTGGAAAATTCGTGCATCTCAACTCACGTGTGTTTTGTTTCACTTGGAAAACTCATGCAGCTTAGCTAATGATAAATGCATAATTTATACATTTAAGTATCGTTTCCTTATTCTTATTTGCTAGATTTTGTGTGAATTACCGTGTTTTATTATTACTTTTCTAGTTTGTGCGTTTTACTAGGTTACGTCTCTGAAACAAGCGAAATGGAGCTTTACAAGAGAAGAATTGCCAAAGAGCCAATAGAGCTCAGTCTCCAGTATTTCTACCCTCTATCTTGTAGATAAAATTTGATTACGAATCCAACGGCGAAAGAACGAGGTCATGCTGACTTCGTATGAGAAAGTTATGAGCGAAACGAATACTAAGGGCAAAAAGGTCATTTCAAGAGAGACTGTTATGGACAACCTGGCACACGTTAAGGGACGACTTGAATTCAAATATTGATAGAGCACCTGCTCATTTCCTCAGGGCTGCCAATAGTTCAAATTTGGCTAAAGGC
>JAJJMC010007139.1:2827064-2932230 GCA_023531435.1 Papaver californicum | reverse complement strand
AGACTGTTATGGACAACCTGGCACACGTTAAGGGACGACTTGAATTCAAATATTGATAGAGCACCTGCTCATTTCCTCAGGGCTGCCAATAGTTCAAATTTGGCTAAAGGCGCCAAACTCATTTCTTTCTTTTCTGCGAAGGGGATTTGGTGCTGTTACGTGAAGTTGATGGAGCTCGAGCATGGCAGCAATGGTTGGGTCTGGCTGTGATTGATCATGGCGCTGTGATGATGAGAATGGTGGTGATGTTCAAGGCTGTCAATGATTTCAGTGATGCTGCTGCCACCATTTGGAGAGTAGAAGAAGGCAGCGAGATACATAGAGGATGAGCTTGTGATTGAAGAAGCCTTCATGCTTCTGGAAGTCTGAAGAGATGAAGAGAAAGTCAGTGAGGGCTCGAGTAGAATGGAAGTTAATGGTGATGATAGTCGATGGAAGTCGATGGTGTAGTAAAGGACATAGATGATAATCAGGTTATGGTGCAGTTGAATTCGAGTGGCTGTGATCAATCAGTGAACTAGTTGAGAAGTGAGCTCGGTTCTGTGATAGATGTGATGATGGTTGAATCTGGATGGTGTCAGATGATTGAGAGCTCGAGCTGTTGTTGGATGGTGGTCGATGATGTAGCTATTGGCAAGACTTGAGAGAGAAGTCAGGGAGAAGTTTGAGTGGGTTACGGATTCAGTGGAGATGATGGTAATTGAATGGTTGGTTAGCTTGGAGTCAGCGTAGTACGGATTGAGGTCGTGTTTTAGAAGTTGGGATGGATTTGGAAAGTGTGTTTGGGTCGGTGAGTTTCATACGGAAACGGATCTTTTTGTAGGCTATATATAGCTTTGTAGAGAACCTTGGAGAGAGACCCCTCACGCCTGATACAACATACTACACAGAGAAAGATACATACACAAGAGAAAAAGACTCTCACGTAAAGAAGATACTATACATAAGAGACGTACAGTCGATATCTTCGACGATTATCAGTTAGTTTGTCCTATTTTATTAATTAATATTCATGGTTTTTAAGAAAGCCATGTTGGGCTAATTCTCTTTGTTAGGGCGAAAGGACGAACTTGTAGAGATGATTTTAATTTGTGTTTCGAAACTAGAGTTTTTAACTGTATGAACTAAATATTATTAATTTGTCTCTCTCTCAACGTTTTACCGCCTCGATGATTTTCATGTTTTATGCCACGTATAGTTCATTGTTTGATTAGTAGAAGGACTCGTTGAAACCTCGTATTAAATCGTTTTATGAATAATCTTTGACTTTTTATGCCCCGTATACTTAGTACTTTCGAGATTCTACCTTAGGTTGAGGACAAACAATTCTTTTCGAAAATTCTTTCTTTAGTGCTTAATTAAAAATCTTCCGTGCATTAGTAGCTAGATTTGATACTGTACATGAGTAAAATTGAGACCCTATGTGACGAACGCAATTAAATCCTAATCTACAACGGATTACCGGAACCTTAATATTTTTCTCTTATTGTTTTCAAACTTTATTAAATAGTATTAATTAATTTAATTCTTTATAAAAAAAACCTAAAAAAATATATTTTAATCCAAACTCCTCGTGGGAACGAACCGTATTTGCTCTTGTCTACATCTTTTGACACTGTATGCTTGCGGTAAAACAAAGTCGGTTTTCCGACGCATCAAGTTTTTGGCGCCGCTGCCGGGGAGTTGTTTTTCGATTAGATTTTTTTTTTTTTTTTTTTAGGTTAGATTTTTTTTAGATTTTTTTTCTGTTCGATTTTACGCTTTTTGGTATTTATCTTCTGTTGCAGGTTTTGGGAACGGAAACGAAAAGAAATTGAGCCAAAGATTTTGGTAATTAAAAGACTTGGAGTAAAGTTAAAGCTGAACGAACGTAGAAGAAGAAAAATAGTTAATTCTTACTTTTTAGGATTTTTATTAGTTAATTTAATTTAGAAAACTGTATTAGGAAATTTTTGATTATTTTTGTAGTTTTCTTTTAGTTTTGGACATTACGGTCATTATTATTATTTTTAAACCCTACGGAAGGGTAGTATTAAATATAAACTGCACGGGGAAGGACGACAATTACGATATTGTCTCGGCCCCTTGGGTTCGTAAACTGACACAGGAGTCAGTGGCCTGAGTCAACTTCAACGGTTCATCCCCCGTCTGTTACGGGAGGTAAGATTCGATCAACCCACGAATCCCTTGCAAGTGGGTTTACTGTATTCCTTCGTGTGCATATATGTTGAGGACCTGAATACGGATTTACTTTTCTAGTAAAGGGAAAGAACTGGCCATATACGATAAGGACTCGGATTTCATCACCGTTTCCTTCTTGCCGCTTTAGGAACACGTTACCAAACGCGAACCTAAACCTTAAAATTTTGACTAGAAAGAGACTGATAAGGTAACGAGCTTAAAGGAAACTCGTTCAAAAGGACTGTATTGGTTACTTTGTTAGCCTAAATCGAAGTTCAGGGAGATTATTTTAAGTTGATTAGAGCCGCCTTGTAACCTAGGGAAAAGTTGCCAAAGAGACAGGGTTATCAAAGCTCCTTAGAGATTATCCTGTTTCTCTTCGACTTAATCTAATTCGGATCGTTCTAAGAGGTTTGCTAGAATTGTAACTAGTTGCCTTTCGAAAGAATAGAAGATGGTCTAGAAACAATCTAAGTGGATCCATCATGCTTTTGTTTGCTAGATTCAATAGGTGATTTGGTTGAGTCAGCCTTGCTTGTGATTGTTTAAAAATTCCACCACACTGGGTATATTTAGCCTTGTATTATGGATCCCGACGTATATACACCTTTTTATCATCAGGAACCTAGGAGAGGAGAGTGTGTAAATAATGATTGGAATTATACTCATGGGTATGATCATTCCGGACCTTGTGAAGATTATGATTATTACCAACCTTACCCAGGTTATGAGTTACATTATACTAATTCCAATTATTATTCACACACGTATAATTCACAGTATGAGAGAGATGATCAATCATACTGTGAACCATATGCATCACTCTCATCTAAGTTGGTACAGTGGAGTCACGACATAGAAAAATCAACTGAACAAAGTTGTCACAATATTGTCAAAAGGAAGAAAAAGAGCCTTCACGGATGATGACTCCTTCTCAGGAGACACCATCTAAGATGACAATTCGGGAATATATAGAACAAGGGCATAAGGGAGTTTTTGCTCCACCTGAGAAAGAAGATGATCCTCTAATGATATATGAGAAGTATTTTAAACACACACGGCTTAGTTTGTAACAAAGATTAAGAAAATTGGCATTCCAGAAAACACTTGCTGATGATAGTGATGATGAATATGTTTGTTTTGAGAGTGATGATGAACTTGACACTTGTGATTATAGGAATGATGACCCTGTTATGACATTTGAATCTAGTGTATCTTGTCCAAATCACGATCATATTAATGATGATATGCCTATTCAAAAGGATGTGGTTTGGATTAGAAACCCTATTTATTCAGATGATGATGATGATTTAGAAGAACCTGTTTATACAAGGGGATACTATTGTCGAGTTTAATAACTCAGAGGCAGTATGTGTGCAAACTGATATACCTTATAATCATATAAATTCTGAGATTCCTATTGGTCACTTAGAAGAGGATAATAACGATCCAATTAACCATGAAACTGTGTGCATAATTGATGAAATAGTCCATGAAACTCACTTGCAGAACCATATAGATGATCCATTAGCGGCTTGTTTAGTGCACTTTGGGCCTGATTTTGATGATGAAAGTGTTATTTGTGAAGTCAACACCTTGTTAGACTCCACACCGCTGTTTGACACTAATAAATGGAAGCCTGGAATTGAATCTTTAGTCCTACCCGAATCTCGACTCATTCCATCTGTCGAGAAAGCCCTGACCTTGACCCTTAAACCATCGCCTGACGATCTAGAAAGTAGGGAAATAGTGACTAGTCTATCTAGAGACACCCAAGATTCTAAGTGTGGGGGTGATTATCAATCTCCCTGTACCTTACCTTTGACTCTTAGAAAGGTCCCTAACTTGGAACCTGACATATGCACCTCTCCTATTTTGCAAGATCATCTTCAAACTATACATCATGAACCTAATGTCCCAAAAGAAGTTCAGTTGTTAGAAACCCATCCTATGGTCGATGTGGTTTACTGATAGACACATTTTAGTGTCTAGATTGCACCTTAGTTTCTATTAAGTTAGTATTCGATTTTGCAAATATTACGTGTTTTTATGCTTTTGTAGGTACATTTGAAGAATAAAGATTTGTGGAAAAATTGGCTCAAAAAGTGATAAAGGCGCCCAAGGACAAGTGTTATTTGACACCCTAGAAGTGGATAAGGGGCACCCTCGAGTCAACTCGGTCGAAATCGGGTCAAACTCGAGTCAACTCGGTCAACCCGAGTTGACCGAGTCAACTGCCAGTCACGGACGGGATCGGGACGGAAAATGCTGTTAAGAACTGCACACTTTGATTCATGATAAAACTTGGATATTCTTGTCTCAAATTGATACACAAGATAGATGGGACCAATACAAGATTAAACACGTGAAGAATTAGAGGTTTACGCCGGAAAAATAGCCCCAAATCCGAGTTTCGCCGGAAAAAGGGAGTTATATTTTGATTCGGATTTGTGAAGATTTGGAGAGATTTTAAAGAGTTCTATTAGGTTTAGAACTCTCCCTAGGGTTTGTAGAGCCTATATATATGAAGAGAAGCCAAGAGAAACAAGCACGAAAACCTAGAGAAGAAATCAGAGAAATTCCGGCCACTTCCAGTCGCCGCCGGTGACCTGCTGCTGCTCCGGCCGGCGTGTTCTTCATCCACCATCACCGAAGAAGACGATCTTGTAACATCTATATACGTTGCATATCCAGTGTTACATTCTGCTCCTGTTGCCTATTCTTTCAAATCTTTGTTGCTTAGAATACTTTCTGTTACAGCTGAACCCTCTCTTGCAACATTTATTAACGTATCTGTTCAGCTGTTGCACTATTATTTCACCTTGTAATCAACTTTTTGAGCAATGAAAAGATCTTTTGAGCAAGTTTTCTTCACCATGGGCTAAGTTTATTTACTGGGATGATGGATAAGGTATTTTTCTCAATTTTATGTGATTTAATTATTTTCTAATAATTATTTATAATTCTTTTGTTATTAGAATTGCATAGTTTTAAATAGTAAAAACGGTTTTCTTTCAACAGTTGTGCTTTTGCTTGATGGATTATGCTTAGTTAATTAATTTTGATAGTCCATGCTTCTGATTTACCTCTGTTTGTTAGCATAACAAAACCAATTTTGGCAATTATTTGGGCTTCAATTGATTTAAAAAGAATTATCTGATTAATCACATAGGTTGTTAGAATTACCTGATTCCTGATTCCTGGTATTTTTAAAATTATTCAAAAATCATCTTTAGGTTATTTAGTCTTTTTCTTACTCCTGAAATTTTCTAGAGTTAATTAGAATCATTATTTTCTAAAATCATTACCTTCACAAGTTCGAGAATCGAACCTCTTTTTACCACTATATAAAATCACATCATTTACCTAGGTGATAATACTAAGATTGACTTTGTTTTCCCACCAAAATGTTTTCTTCCATATGTGGGAACGTATGAATTTCAATTGTGTCAGTTATTAAGTTTTGAGACTAAGCCTGATTACTTTAGAAGACTAAAATCGACACATTTGCTTAAGAATGACCATTTTCATAGTAATCAACTGTGTGAGTCAAATCAGATTAACTTTGAGGATCCACAATTATTCAGGTTATTATTATGTGCTTCTAAGTTCTTACTTGAGTTATTCCAGACTCTAGAACCTTACCCTGTTGATCCTGCCTATGAGGAAATCCAGCCCATGAAAATATTTTATCTAGATCCTTTTATAGAGCCTGAACCTGAACCACAGCTAGAAATAGTTGTCTTAAACAGAAAAGTAGATAAGGGTGAGCTCGATTTGTTCTTTTTCTTGGCTTGTGGCAGTTTCCTTTTACTGGTGATAGCACTATTTGATCCAGATGACCCACAGTTGTTCCGGCTATTGCTATATGATACTATCATTTGCTTCATGGGAGTCAACCCATCAGATTTATTTCCTTCACCTTATCTTTTTAGTTTTTGATTGCTTGTTTTATGCCATTTTAGGATTTCCCATCTTGATTTTACATTGGATGAGTTAGTTTACATTGAGGACAATGTAAAGTTTAAGTGTGGAAGAGTGTAAGCATATAGAGTTCTTAAGTATACACTTTTTAGGTAGAAAATTTTCAACTTTTTCGAAATTATTTGCATGAAAACCTCCAACTTTTAGATATTTTAGAGTCACTTAGTATACTTCTTGCTACGTTTACATACGGAGTTCTAACCAAAACAACTGAACTTAGAACTATTATAGAACTATATTCGGAGTGCTTAGTTGTTGAGAGGCTAGAGCTGACAAAAATGGACTTAAACTACCGGTAGAGAATACAGTATTAGAGTTGTTGATCATTCAATACCCATGAGTGAGGCACCAAATCTTAAATTGTCCGTTTAGAGTGTTTCATCTGCGCAAATTCCGGGTAGAATGATGAGCTACCTAACCTCGCACCAATTTCAGCACTACTTTTTGATCTCTTGAGTGCTGTTTCTATCAATCATGAGGGTGCCATCAGAATTGCTAACTTTATCTTGTAGTCTTGTTTGCAGTTGACACCATTCTCTCGACAATAACAGGTCCATAGAAACATATTATCAACAAGCAGAACATCAAAAATTTGAAGAAAATTTGAAGACAGTCAAGGTTTAAAAGCAATCGTTTAAGAAAGAGCAAATTTCATATTCAAGTAAAGTAACAATACAATTAACATGTTAAAGACTTATGTACAAAAGCGAAAGAAATCAAAAGATGTGAGTTAGCGAAGTTCAGAATCAAGTGGTAAAGTCTTTATCCCACGGTCCTAGTAATTTCATCATTTATTTTTCAGTTTACATTGTAATGTTAAAAAAAAAAAAAAACGATTATCATAGCTTTAGTGTAGATTTTCTTTTGTATTCTTTCAATAAGGCCGTGGGGAAGAAGAAATCTATAGAGAAGTTTCTAATAACAAGAAATTGAGGAAATGAGTTATAAATTCAAGGTTCTACGAAGTTCAAGAGTTCATCATCTACAGTTGAAGACCGAAGACGTTTCTATTGGATACTGTGAGAGTGGTGTTGATTGCCGATCGGATGAGAAGGTAAGTAAGCATTCCCATCCTTGCATAGTGGTTGATTTCCTTTATTAGAGGTCACTAGAAAAATAAAAAGGGGTTCTTTTTCGTCCCACTTCTATGGGATAACATCTCCATATGATTCGGGAGGTTACCTTTCCTTCCTACCATTCAATATGTGTAGGATTTCTATCTTCATTCTTGCCTGCACACATGTGTGAACCATAAAGTGCGTCCTTTGAGTGTCAAATTCATAAAACCCTATTGGTGAGGAAGAAATATTCGGCCACTCTCGAACCTAGATCCTTTTACATGGTGGTTTTCTCTTAACTCAAGAGTTAAGCATGAGAATATTGTTCTTTATACTTCTAACTTCTTATTGTTAGTGTTCAGAAACTTTATGTCTTCATAGATCTTTGGATGCAGGTGCTTTGGAATATTTAGAAGTTGGAGTAGGTTTTGTGGGTAAATCTCTTGTAAACCCTCACGAGACTATAACTCGTCCACTAGGGACACCTAGGGGTTTAAAGGCTTGTTACACATGCTAAGTGTAACCGTTTCCTCGACGAAAGGGAGTTGTATTTTAGATTAGTTTAGATTTGTAGTTTTCTCGAGGACTAGCAAAAGGCAAGTGTGGGGGAATTTGATAAGTGCATAATTTATACATTTAAGTATCATTTCCTTATTCTTATTTGCTAGATTTTGTGTGAATTACCGTGTTTTATTATTACTCTTCTAGTTTGTGCGTTTTATTAGGTTACGTCTCTGAAACAAGCGAAATGGAGCTTTACAAGAGAAGAATTGCCAAAGATCCATTAGAGCTCCGTCTATTCCAGTATTTCTACCCTCTATCTTTTAGATAATTTGATTACGAATCCAACGGCGAAAGAACGAGGTCATTCTGACTTCGTATGAGAAAGTTATGAGCGAAACGAATACTAAGGGCAAAAAGGTCATTTCAAGAGAGACTGTTATGGACAACCTGGCACACGTTAAGGGACGACTTGAATTCGAATATTGATAGAGCACCTGCTCATTTCCTCAGGGCTGCCAATAGTTCAAATTTGGCTAAAGGCGCCAAACTCATTTCTTTCTTTTCTGCGAAGGGGATTTGGTGCTGTTACGTGAAGTTGATGGAGATCGAGCATGGAAGCGATGGTTGGGTATGGCTGTGATTGATCATGGTGCTTTGATGATGAGAATGGTGGTTATGTTCAAGGCTGTCAATGATTTCGGTGATGCTGCTGCCACCATTTGGAGAGTAGAAGAAGGCAGCGAGATACATAGAGGATGAGCTTGTGATTGAAGAAGCCTTGATGCTTCTGGAAGTCTGAAGAGATGAAGAGAAAGTCAGTGAGGGCTCGAGTAGAATGGAAGTTAATGGTGATGATAGTCGATGGAAGTCGATGGTGTAGTAAAGGACATAGATGATAATCAGGTTATGGTGCAGTTGAATTCGAGTGGCTGTGATCAATCAGTGAACTAGTTGAGAAGTGAGCTCGGTTCTGTGATAGATGTGATGATGGTTGAATCTGGATGGTGGAAGATGATTGAGAGCTCGAGCTGTTGTTGGATGGTGGTCGATGATGTAGCTATTGTCAAGACTTGAGAGAGAAGTCAGGGAGAAGTTTGAGTGGGTTACGGATTCAGTGGAGATGATGGTAATTGAATGGTTGGTTAGCTTGGAGTCAGCGTAGTACGGATTGAGGTCGTGTTTTAGAAGTTGGGATGGATTTGGAAAGTGTGTTTGGGTCGGTGAGTTTCATACGGAAACGGATCTTTTTGTAGGCTATATATAGCTTTGTAGAGAACCTTGGAGAGAGACCCCTCACGCCTGATACAACATACTACACAGAGAAAGATACGTACACAAGAGAAAAAGACTCTCACGTAAAGAAGATACTATACAGAAGAGACGTACAGTCGATATCTTCGACGATTATCAGTTAGTTTTTCATATTTTATTAATTAATTTTCATGGTTTTTAAGAAAGTCATGTTGGGATAATTCTCTTTGTTAGGGGGAAAGGATGAACTTGTAGAGATGATTTTAATTTGTGTTTCGAAACTAGGGTTTTTAACTGTATGAACCAAATATTATTAATTTGTCTCTCTCTCAAAGTTTTACCGCCTCGATGATTTTTCATGTTTTATGCCACGTATAGTTCATTGTTTGATTAGTAGAAGGACTCGTTGAAACCTCGTATTAAATCGTTTTATGAATAATCTTTGACTTTTTATGCCCCGTATACTTAGTACTTTCGAGATTCTACCTTAGATTGAGGACAAACAATTCTTTTCAAAAATTCTTTCTTTAGTGCTTAATTAAAAATCTTCCGTGTATTAGTAGCTAGATTTGATACTGTACATGAGTAAAATTGAGACCCTATGTGACGAACGCAATTAAACCCTAATCTACAACGGATTCCCGGAACCTTAACATTTTTCTCTTATTGTTTTCAAACTTTATTAAATAGTTTTAATTAATTTAATTCTTTATAAAAAAACCTAAAAAAATATATTTTAATCCAAACTCCTCGTGGGAACGAACCGTATTTGCTCTTGTCTGCATCTTTCGACACTGTGCGCTTGCGGTAAAACAAAGTCGGTTTTCCGACGCATCAGCTAATCCTTCCAACTATAAGCCTTAACGTCAACTTCTAATACTTGCTTATTAGGGTTTGCTGCACACATATAAATTTCAATACCCTAATTTATTTATCAAAGGCCATGCTAGGTCTTATTTTTATGTGTGGCCTTCAACGCATATATTTTCGTATGTAGTCTCACGCATATTTACTCATGCTCATCAGCACACACTTATTTTTACAAAACAAGCATGTTAATACAAAATTGACTAAGTTGGATACACTGCTCCTTATAAACAAATAAATACATTTATTTTTTCTTTAGTCTATCAAGACTCACCAGCCTAGTCAAGCAAAGATAGGTCTTCGGTCAAAAGACTAAGTAAGTCTCAATCGACTTAATATTATTAGTAGTACTTAATACTACAAAATTTACACGAGACATCAAATGTCACAAATGGGGGGTATTCACTAGGGTATTGGTCTTGCGGTATACGACATGTGGTGTAGCTGTGCACCCACCAAAGGGAGATTCTGGAAAGTTCGATCAACAGTTGAGTAGAGGAGTGGTGGTAAGTTGAGTAACTGACTATTCAGCCTTAATCGAAGTGGAGAGCAGTTGTCAACACCTTATCCACTACTCAACCATCGATATTTTTTTCCAGAGAAGAGCTCAAGTGGTTACAATATCTATGATATAAATAGATTATCAATATATTGAACAAAACAAGAAGTCTGAATTGGAAAAGAACTCTAAGTCGATCTCTGAGACATGTCTAATATCAACTCGATCATTCAACTTTCTCATACAAATCATTGTTCATAGCTATTCACATCCATTACATCCTACAAAGTTTGATACTCTTACCTCAACCTTCTCCTTCTTCCCTTTCTAAGACCAACCCTTCTTCTTCTCATTTATGACTGAAGTAAGACCGGGACGACCACTGCTTGGTTTAGGCCAGGATTGTACAGATTGATCTCTCGAATCTAAACAAAGTGCTTCAACAGTAAAAATGTTTAAGGATTGATGAATTGTCACCTACTCACCCACTTTTCCTAAATTAGCCCTCAATTAGTTTTTCCCCATAAATATTTTGGCGACCACAGTGGGAGATTAATCTCTCAGTTGCAGTTCTTCAATTTTTCGATTTCTCAAGCTTGATCAGTTTCAATATGGTTGGTCTCAGGTCGGATCAGAGACTACTCTTAATATAATTTCTGCTAGTATTAGTACTGGTACACCATGTAATACTCCTCAAGTTACCAACATTCACAATATCACTCCCCTTCATCTGAGCAGCACAATGATGAAATAAGAGATGAGCAGACTCTTCCTACCATTGTCGATTTAATGCAGACACATGAAACCCTCGCAATGACTCAAACAGAGATGGCTGCAACACAAAAGGAGGTCCTCACCTTTCTCAAGGCCCTTACAGATAAATTAACACCAGCAGAGCACACTCAAAATACTTCTGAAGCAACTGCTGAAGCCAACACACCAAGGGGTCATGCTCAGGATGATGATAAAATTTGCATTCTTCCTAACCCAGTGCTGGAGAGGAGCTATCAATTTGTTACTCGTGAAGATTTAGAACGGCTTCTTAAAAATTACAAGAAGGAGGATTCGTCTACTATTCATCAACACCGACCTTCATATTCTTTTGAAATACAGAGGATTGTTCTTCCTAAAAGATATTCCTCTCCTCCATTCTCACTTTATGATGGAAAGGGAAATTCTCTTAAGCATATTTCACGATTTCTAGAATTATTGGGGGAACATGAGTACAACCATTGTCGCGTCTGGGAGAGTTTCTAAATCTCTCACCGGAAGAACGTATACATGGTACAACAACCTTGCTCCTAAAAGTATTTTTAACTGGTGTGAAATGGTTAATACATTTTACAGGAAATACTTCATTGTGTCTGAACAAGTCACATTGTCAGATTTGGGAAGGATGTTTCAGCGAAGTAATGGACATCCCAATGACTATGTCAAACAATTCAGAGTTCAATCCCTTGACTGCCATGACCCAAATGTGACTGGAACTCTGCATCAATGGAATGATACCATTCTATCATGTTTTATTAAATAAGTTATGTTTTCAAATATTTTATGATCTACATGAAGCTTCCAAGAGATCTTCTACTACAACACCTGCTCTGCTAGAAAGGACAAGGCCTCCTGTCAAGAATGAAGAAGTACATGAAACTCGCCGCAGTCGATGCTTGGCTCAAAGACAGTTCAACACATAACCATCTGTAGGTGTTGTGACTAAAGGAAGTAAGATAAAAACTACATCCCCAGAGTCACAACCCAAGTGTGCAGCACCAGCACCAGTTCCAACTCCATCACCACAGGTAGGTCGTCCACCTCGAAGGGATAATCAAGCAGCTGCATCTCCACCACCGACTAAACGTCAACAACAAAAACCAAAAAAGGCTCCAACATCCACAAATTTTCCTTTTCCAATTGAAGAAGGAATCGAGCTTTTAGAATTTTGGATTCAAGATGGTGCAATCAACTTACCTCTTATTCGACGTCCACCAACAGAACAAGAAATGACAAATCCTAAATAATTTCACTTCCATAGATTTGTTAATCACTCAACAAGTGATTGTAATACCTTAAAACGAATATTCAAGGAAAATATTGAGTCGGGAGAACTGGACTTGGGGAATGAAGGTGTACATAAGAACCTTCTCCCTATCATGCATTTTACTATGTCTGAAGATCCCACTAACCAAGTGGTTCAATCCCTGATAGAGCACGTATGTGAACTTCTGTATCTCTCAAAGGCGCAAGGAAATGACTTGTTCACTGCTCTTAACCACATTATGTATGGCAGAAGACTACCTCCACTCAATGAAAGCAAAGCATGCACTGAACCTGCATATATGGGAAAAAATGGAGAAAAGTGTGACTGGGGAATTCTCACTGTTGCTAGCTTCAGAAACACTGAATTTAAGAAAACCCTAATCGATGCAGGCACTACAGTAAACATTATCCCTATCAAGACACTCAGAGTTATAGGGATTATACGTAGTGAAAGCATGTGCCCACTACCATTCAAGATCCCGAAGAAATGCATGTGAATTCCTGCATTGATCTCGTAATTCAAATGGGTTATGCATGTGCTACACCAAATTTTACATAACAAAGGAGGACCTGGGGTATGACATGATCTTAGGACGTCCATGGATACACAACAATAAGACTGCAGCTACTAAGACACCTTCATTGCCGTACTCACCTCAAGCATACATCCATGTACCTCACCAGAAGTTTATAGCAGATGACCCTCTTATATACCCAGAATAATATCAAGACTTGGCGGCTATGAAGCAGGATCTAGGAGAAAGTGTAACATCATATGTGGAGAGGTATCATACTCACGTAAAGCTTACTGAATTCATCTCTTTACCAATCAATTTACCTCACACCTATTATGACTGGGGGACTTGAGTTTGCTAAAAAAACTCAAATCTGCCTTAGTCAGACGTTATGAATGGATATCCTCACCTATTTAATACTTTGCTAAGTGGATGAAGCAGACTCCTCTTCAAGTCCAACATCATATTGATTCATTCATCATTCATCTGATGTCCAATCATGGCAAGGAACATCATGGATATTTCCTTGCGACACTACATGAATGTCCACATGTGCTACAAAATCACTTTAAAAAAAATTCTACATGCCCATACGTGTAGAATGCAAGTGCTAGCATAGAGATGAAAGAAAAGCCTTACCAACAACACATATTCAGAGCTAAGCCAGTGAAGGTTAATGCTTTTCAAGTAGATGAATGGGATATGAAAGCATCAAGACGCAAGACAAACTCTGGTTGAGAAGGGCTATTCATGATTGCTAAAGATATCATTGGTGGATACTACAAGTTGATTGATGAAGATGGAAAATTGGTAGAAGCGGCAATACAAGAGAAGTGGCTCAAGGCATTTGACGCTTGAAGTATCCAGGGTTATTTGTTTAGTTTATTTGTAATTTCAATTCCTCCAAAACGTATGCAAGTTTCAGTAATCAAATTTTAAATTTATTAGTTCAAAATCCCTGTTGATCTAAATATAAAATCCTTGCAATCATGCCTAGCAAATATTTTGTAATTCAAATCAAAACCAAATAAACAAAAATCAAATAAATCTATCATCTCTCTAGAGTAAAAAAAAAAACAAAAGTGCAAAATAAAGCCTAAGAAAGACCGACCAACAATGGCCTATCCTTCTTAGAGAGGGCCTCCTTCATATTTTGGAGAGCACCCGTCTTCAACTCCAACTATTGGGTCAACTTTTTAACCTCTGCCTTTCCTTTCTCAATAAGGTCTGAAGAAGGGATCACCCTTGCTGCAGCATGTGACTCCTTAACAACATCAATTCCACGACCAAACCAAGCCATGTTGAATCCAAGTCGGTCACATGCCTCCAGATGATACTTCCAATTTGAGAATATCCACTCAACAACACTAACACTAGTCACAGTACACATTTTATACATAAATGGTAGTACTTCACTCACACGAAAAGCAAGAACAGTGGGATCTCCATACTTCTCGATGGTAGCAATGTGACCATACTTCTGACATCTCTGAGTATAAAACTCATCATACTCTGGTAGAACGTTGAAGCCTCCGACAAGCACATGTTTTGGAAGTGGTTTACTAAGTGGAGGATAGAAAGTAAGACCTGCACCAGGATACTTAGACACAACCATAGCTTTTCAGCCTCTGTGACACCTTCACTTTGATTTTCTACACCAACAATCATGTTAGTGAGAACTTCTTCGGGGTTTTGGTATGAATAGGTAATGGACTTATCAACTTGATCTACAATCATTACTTTTTCAATGCTACTACGCTCCTCTCTACTTTCGCCCTGTAAAATCACCAACTGATGAAAAAATGTGAAATTCAAGATCCAATAAGAATTTTCAGAATATAAGTGGATTAATTATATAAGTATACTTCATCAAGTACCCAAAACTCAAGCAAATAGCCCAGGGGCTTAAAAACACGTTTTCACATTAGGTTCATCAGAGGCAATTTCATGTTATCCTGTACAAATTCGCCAGCTGGGAGTAATTGGTAATGATTTTAGATATTAGTTATATATCAAACTCTTCGTATGTATGTCCTCTACAACATATCAAAAAATCACATCAATTGGAAAAACGAGATAAGATATATGATCAAAACTCTCAACTATCTTTCAGTTGAAAAATTCCTGAATTCTTCCTGACTTTTTACTGTTTCGCCCTTTTATGGACCTAAATGACCTCAAAACTCAAAATATCCCACACGAAGATATACTAGTTGTCTGGGCTGAAAAAGCTTGGGTATATCATCAAAAACGGACTCCGTATGAGAATTCTATGGCGTTTTCAGTGAAGACATTATTTTTGAATTTTTCTAGCAACGAAGTTTCACGAAATTACTCATGTTTTGATACAAGTTTTCATTCATTACTTCATTCAAGTGATATTTCTAAATGATTATAAGGTTAATCAAGATGAAGATTTACCCGGCCATACTCTGAGCTATCTGGAGCATCAAGATCATGTCCTGAGCTATTATTCTCTTCTTCCTCTGAGACAGGACAACTACTTTTATCACCTTCTGAAGGAGCTTTGAAAACATCACTTTCTTCATTATTAGACATGTTTTCCTTATAAAAACAATGAAAAGACAATCACCAATGATGCTAGATATACTCATTCAAGATATAAAGGTAATAAAGAGTTAACTACTCACCTTAGGAGTACTAATTTTGGTCCTTGCTTCTGCTGCTATTCTGGCAAACGGATTCAGTTGCCCAGGCAAAGATGTCGAAAATCCTCCAACAAAAGATGAACTCTGAAATGCAATATAATCAGTCAAGTAGGAAAAATTTAGTCACAATAAGTCATGAAGTGAATGATTCATACTTTTGAAATGGGAGAAGCAACAATGCCAGAACGAATTCCACTAGCACGTTTCTTCGACCTACTCTCTACTGCCTGGGGACTGTCATTGTGTTTTGCTTTCTTCTTTCCACTTCGAGGATTTACTTGACATTCTCTCTAGTTAGAGAAGTCATGAAAATATCAAAGATGTAAATGACAAGAAAGACAGACTCATGAATACTCACTTGAGTTGGCTCAAACAGAGTTACACGCTTGCTAGCAGGAAGAGGTTTCAACAAAGAGTGGTATAGCAAAACATCATCAAAAAGGAGGTCACATGACTCTGGCAGAACTACTTCAATGAACTTAGTGAAACACTCATGTTCACTTTGCCAATGTTTCCTGTATCATGGAGTTATCACTGGATTCCTTTCGGAGACTAAGAAAGGGAAACGCTTTCCTTTCACATGTGAACATTGATCTAAAGTGAGGCACAAATCATCCACAGAAGAAGGAGCAATACGACAGGAAGGGACATCCTGATCGAATCCCATCTGGCGAGCATCCCATCAATATTATAAGGTTCTACATTGTAGGACCTTATACAGGAGTACAACTTAACATAAAAGTAATTTCCTCAGCACCAACAATGCCATCACCAAACGTCAAGAAAGTACCAGAGCGGGAAGCAAAAGTATTCAATTGAGATATACGAGGGAGTGGTGCCCAAGGACGTAAATTTGCTGATGACATGTTGTCTAAGAATGTAATAAGCTCCTTACCATGTCTTGGACTCTTGTGTGACCAGCGAAGTACCCTCGTCACCTTTTCTTCATCAACAAACGTCTTATGAGGATCAGGGGCATAATCCTTATAATGTTCCCATATCCATGCTTAAAGGAAATTAACATTTACGAAATCTCTCTACTTACATAAAACCATTGGAGACATGCATATCTGATACTAAAGAGTCAAGATGAGAGTATAAATATCCAAGGAATAAGGTACCTATAGGCAAGGCCACACCCTGTGCTAGTTTGATGGAGAGAGAAACTACTATCGACTTCATTTCAAGACGAGGACCATCATCGAATATCTCTATTGATATCCACTGGCAGAAAAATGCAGCAACACTCAATCTGTTATCCAAAACCTGACCTGGCTTTGCTATTCTCGGCCATCATTACGTCATCCACCAAGTATAAAATCACTTCTCAACATTAGACTTCGTTTTATATTCACTCATCTTCTCTACTAGTCAGACGAAGTTGCCCTTCCTTCCCATTCAAACGTAAGTCAAGATTCCATGAGACTGGAAAATATAACAGAATAGCCACATCCTCTAATGTGATTGTCAATTCTCCCCATCTGCATATAAAAGTGTGAGTTGGGATGCACCAACGCGAGAGAAGAGTAACCACGCCACACACATCCTTCTTGAGCCAATGGGTACCAAATATTCTAATAGCTTTATAAATGTGCGTCTCCTTCAACAAAGCTACAACATGATTCTTACCAAGCATTCTCCTCAACCATCCATCCAACCACTCAAGGGAGACTGAAAAAAACTCTAAAATCAATAAGAGAAGCAACATATTCTTTTCTCTGAAGAAGAAATCGCATCACATGTTCAGGAGCAACTAACAGAGGGTTCACAACTTCACCCAAATTTGCAAAGACACGCATGACATGACCAGGGTGGAATTTAGGATGCGAATAAACAAACATAAAGAAGTCGTCATCCATATTTGGCATATCTTTAGCATGCCCATAACCAGAAGTGCCATTTTCTCCATTGATAGAGGTGGAATCATCATTATCATCATATGACATCTAAGCGGAATCAACAAGAATACTACTACTCATTTTTAAGTTGTACAAGAATATCAAAAAGTAGAAGCAATGATTTTATGTACAACAACAAAGACGTAAAATCATGTGATTCAAAGAAATAATGTCTCAAACAAAGGTTCACCTATGTTTTCAATAAAATAGAGAGAAGAGGGCCGAAAACGTACATACGTAGTGAAATATAAAACAACAACTAGACCAAACTCGGCCTCACAAGAAGCAAACAAGGTTTCCAAAGTTAAGAGGAACGTGAGTATCAACTCATGGAAAAAAAAACAATAACAACAACAACGTTCACGAGAACTTTCAAAAAAAAGTTAAGAAAGGGAGAAGGACGTTTACCTTGAGCTCCGACGACTAATGTTTGTTCTACTGCTGCAACTGTCAAGAAGGAGATACTCTCAACTGTTGACACAAATGATTTCATGAACACCAAACCAAAAGAAATCAAATTTTTTCATATGTTGTGAATATTATTCCCGTAAAAAAAAAAATTAAAACCTACTTACCTTGCTTCCAACAATTGGTTGGCACCCTTGATTATGAAGCAAGCAATGATCGCGTCAAAAGAATGGAGAAGGAGGTGCTCTTGTTGATCGATGATAGATAGGGAGGAGTAGAACTTTTTTTATACTGATTGATTTATTAAATCCAAGAAGGGAAGGACTTCTCTTATCCTGTACGCCCATGATGGGCTTGGATTTGCTAGCCAGAACTAAGGCCCTAGTCGTTCATACTCGTGCTATACTCCCTCGGTTGCTGCTAGCTTTCCGTGATGCTGAATGTCAAATACCCTTGGATTGGTGCTTCATCGATGCCCCTGAATTAGAAGCGCAAGCTAGATAACTCTTATGGTAATATCTAACCATTTAACTATCAAATTATATTTTGTTTTATTTTCGTCTGACAGGCCACCATCTAGTGCTTACCACGCAACATTACTCGTTTCACTCTAAGAAGGGGACTTAATGTAGATAGTGGGTTTTTGACAAGGATAAAATGATAAATTACATCTTAAGGCTCGAGTCTGAGAAAGACTAAACTTTAAAATTCTTCAAAAGAAAGTCTTACACAGGTGCTCATCCCTGCCCTCTCTCAGGTGATTACCCCTGTCTTCTCTCTGTATGTATGGCCAACTACATATACGATCAAAATTGATGAATTGAATCAACATTCATTACCGTACAAAATCATCAAAACAACATTGGTGCTTACTACAACTTTCCTAGATGTTTTATGATTTTTACATAAAATCTCAAGCTCCTAGATGGATTGCCTACTAGAACAAAGCAATTTGAGTATTATTTTGGTGCTATATTTTACAGTTGAATTCCCAAAAATTACCTATGTTGATATTCACGCTCAACTGAGCAATATTGACCTACTAAAATACCTATATAACTTTATATAGAAGATTACATATGAATCTATTCGATTAAAGTACCACAATTGTGCTTAAATTAAAAGTCAAAATTGTGACAGACACAATTTCATAACTTCTACTAGCTAAAAATCCAACCTCGGTCACATTAATCCTTGCTTAAAGAGACAGCTAATGTGAATGAGTGAAAAGAATTCAATTTAAAGTTTTCAAAACGTTTAAAAATAAGATTTGCAACACTTATAAGCGTGTCAAAAATACTGTCAAACCCTAATTAGAAAAAGGGAAGCATCTTTTATCTTTCTTGTCCCTAACGTGTGCGCCTTGTTAAATGGCTAAACTCGTGTGTTTTGCTTCTAAGGAAAAACTTGTATGTCTTTGCTCAAAGACCAAGCATAAACGTCTTACTTCTTGTTCAGTTTGGTATTTTACTTTTTAACCCTTAACGTGTGAGACTTAGTACAAAGAGTAAAAACGTAGACGTCTTGCTTCTTGTCAAATTTGGAATTTTACTCTTTTACCCTCAATGTGTGAGGCTTAGCACAAAAAGTAAAAACTTAGACGTCTTGCTTCTTGTCAAATTTTACGTTTTACTCTTTTGCCCTCAACGTGAAAGGCTTAGTACAAAGAGTAAACACGTGAGCTTCTTGTATCTTGGTCAAAACTTGGCGTTTTACTCATTTTGCCCTCAACGTGTGAGGCCTAGTACAAAGAGTAAAAACGTATATGTCTTGCCTCTTCGACTAAAATGTAGTTTACTTTTTTTTTCCCTGAACTTCTGCTTCTTAGGTCAAGAAGCAAATTCGTGTGTCTTAGCTCATAGGAGAGCACATGTGTTTTGTTTCAATTGGTAAACTCGTGCAACTCACGTGTGTTTTGTTTCAGTTGGAAAACTCGTGCAGCTTAACTAATCCTTCCAACTATAAGCTTTTACGTCAACTTCTAATACTTGCTTATTAGAGTTTGCTACACACATACAAATTTCAAAACCCTAATTTATTTATTAAGGGCCATGCTAGGTCTCATTCATATGTGTGGCCTCTCACACATGTATTTTTATGTGTGGCCTTTCACACATATATTTTCATATGTAGTCACACACACATTTTCTCATGCTCAGCAGAACATACTTATTTTTACAAAAGAATCATGTCAATGCAAAATTGACTAAGTTGGACACACTGCTCTTTATACACAAATAAATACAAATTTATTTTGTCTTTAGTGTATCAAGACTCATCAACCTAGTCAAGTAAGACAGGTCTTCAGTCAAAAGACTAAGTAAATCTCACTTGACTTAATATTATTAGTAGTACTCAATACTACAAAATTTACACGAGACATCAAATATCACAAATGGGGGGATATTCACTAGGTATTGGTCTGGCGGTCTACGGCATGTGGTGCAACAATGCATCACCAGTTCTGGAAAGTTCGATCAACAGTTGAATAAAGGAGTGGTGGTAAGCTGAGTAACTGACTATTCAGCCTTAATCGAAGTGGAGAGCAGTTGTCAACACCTTATCCACCTTCTCCACTTCTCCACTGCTTAACCATCAATATTTTTTTCCAGAGAAGAGGTCAAGTGGTTACAATAGGTATGATATAAATAGATTCTCAATCTATTGAAAGAAACAAGAAGTCTGAATTGAATAAGAACTCTAAGTCGAACTCTGAGACATGTCTAAATATCAACTCGATCATTCAACTTTCTCATAAAAATCATTGTTCATAGCTATTCACATCCATTACATCATACAAAGTCTGATACTCTGACCCCAACCTTCTCTTACTTACCTCCCTAAGACCAACCCTTTTCCTTCTCATTTGTGACTGAAGCAAGACTCGAACGACCATTGCTTGTGTATGCCAGGATTGTACAGATTGATCTTTCGAATCTAAATAAAGTACTTCAACTGTACAAATGTTTAAGGATTGACGAATTATCACCTACTTACCCATTTTTCCTAAATTAGCCTCAATTCGTTTTTCCCCACAAACAAGTGGCTTCTCAATCCCTTCGTTTGTTCTGCACTGATGGCATTGGAACTTGCTGCGAGGTATACTAATAGGATTTCCCCTCCGATGGAGAATTGACAGGTTCGCTAAATGTTCCTTGATGTTTTGGAGTGCCTGCTCACATTCCTCAGTCCATGCGAATTTGGTTTCTTTGATGATCCGGCGATGAACCTGCCTAAAACCGTGAGTTATCGATTAAACTTTTACACATCCTTCACTGTGGCTGGAGATGGCATATCTCTGATCGCCTGCACCTTCGCCGGATCTACCTCTATCCCATTTTTCAAAACTATATATCCCAGAAATTTTCCCGAATATACACTTCGTTGGATTGATCTTCATTTTGTACTTGCGCATTTGATCAAATATTTCCTTCAAATCTCTCACGTGATCTTTAGGCTTTCTGCTTTTCACCAACATGTCATCCACATACACCTCCAACGTGGAATGGACCCACTGAGCGAACAATTTTTCCACCATACGTTGATAAGTTGCACCTGCATTCTTCAACCCAAATGGTATTCTCATGTAACAAATAGTCCTCTCGGAGTAAAGAAAGAGGTATACTCCTGGTCCTCCTCAGCTAAAGGTATCTGATTGTAACTAGAATATCCATCCATAAGAGAAAGTGTCTCATGCCCAGTTGTCGATTCTACCATCCGAGGTATATCTGGCAAGGGGAAACTATCCTACGGAGAAGATTTGTTAAAATCACTGAAATATATGCATATCATGATTTCTTTCTTCTTCTTCGGAACAATTACCATGTTAGCAATTCATTGTGGGTACTTCGCCGGTCTGATAGTTCCTGACTCGCTCATTCTTTTGAGTTACTTCAATTGCTTCGTTGTAAATTGTGGCAACCTTCCTAATTCGCTGCTTGAAAGGTTTCGCCTTTGGGATAATTTCCAACCCATGACATGCTACCGATGGTTCTATACTTGGCATATCTTCCATTTTCCATGTGAATAAATTTATGTAATCTCGTAACAGCTGGTCCAACCTCTTCCCCTCTTGCTCGTCCAACTTCGTTTTTATCTTGATTATCTTTGGCTCTTCATCAGTTCCAAAATTTATATCTCTGGTAGGTTCTACTACTGTGAAATTCATTGATGGTTCTTCGAGGGGGGTTGGGCTCTTTAATTGCTATGCTGGCGAACCTTCTTTGTCCGATATTTTACTCAAGAACCCATTTATGCTCAATGCTTTAACTTTGTAAGCTTTTCCCTCTTGATCCTTCTTGTCTTCCTTGGCATGCTTCTTCTTCTGCTTGATCTTGTCAGCTCGTTCTTCATACTGGCGAACATCTACATCGTTGCAGTATTTCGTTTCGGCAGGATCTCCTTTGACCTTAGATACTCCATCTGGTATCGTAAAGCACAAGCATTGATGATAAGTTGATGTTATTCCTTTGATTTCATGAACCCATGGATGTCCGACGATAGCGTTGTAAGGAGACTCCATGTCAACTACACAAAAGCTAGTGATTTTTTCCATCTTTTCGAGGTAGATAATCATGGTGAACTCTCCCTTTGGTATCAAGGTGCTCCATTAAATCCGTAGATATTATAAGTTGATGGAATGAGCATAAAATCTGGAAAATCTATTCGCTTGAAGGTGCTATAGAATAAGATGTCCATCGAGCTTACTGTGTCTACCGACACCTTGTCCACTGCCCATTTGTTCATTTTCAAAGTCACTACTAAAGAGTCGGTGTGAGATTTCCCGTTATCCGGTGCCTCCGACGCTGAAAATACAATTGGATGAGCTATCCATTTCTCCAAAGGTGGGGCTTTGGCAACGCTGAAGATATCCTTCCCGTTGTGATATCGCTTATGCACCATGCTCATGATTTTACTGTGGAAGTTTGTCTTCGTTCTTGTCGAGTGTATGATTGAATTGCATCGTAGGTATTTGGATCCTCACTCAATCTTGATTCTATGGACACGCGCTGCTTCAGGTTCTGTTTGAAGTGGCGGTGGAGGTGGCAGCTCTTCTGGAAATTCATGAATTTTTCCCTGATCTAACAAGTCTAGCACTATCCTTTGGACTCTGCAATTATCAGTAGTATGACCATGAAATTTATGATATTTGACTATACCTGGAATATTGTGGCTCCATCCCTCGATTTGGAGGATATATAATACATTTGGATTCTTCAAGGACTTGCAAGAATGCTACTAGTAGTGCATTTAACTTCGGGAGCTTTCAGTATTCGAACCGAGATGAGTGTTCCTAAGGTCGTTGGAATCGACTGGGATTGTTGCTCACCCAACTTCGGTTCAGAAGCATTTCTCGCCGCGGTGCTCGCTCTTCCTGATAGATATCTCGATAATCCACCTGTGGGATATCACCAATTGTATTTGCGGCTCGCTGAATGTTCGCAGGATTTCGGAAGATAACTTCCTTCGCCGTGTTGGGTTGTGAAGCTGCCTCTTTCTGTATTTATTCTAGTGCGATGTATTCTCCTTGAAATTTCCTGAGCTCTTGCATAGTCAGTGTGTTTTTATGCTTAAATATCGCCATGTACAGCAAATCGGTCGGAAATAACGCATTGATGAAGCTCCAAGCTAAGTTCGTATCTGTTTCATGACCTATGACTTCGCTGCATAAAGTCTTCCATCGGTTTACCAAGCTTCGTAAACTTTCCCTAACTCTTCTCTTTAGACTGAACAACTTTTCTACCCCTGGCCTTAATAGATTGTTGTACATATAGGCTGCGAGGAACACCTTATCAAGATCACGAAAGGATGCGCGATGGAGTATTCCGTGAGAGCGTCAAACCAAGCTAGTTCTTCGCCATTCAGGCTTGATGGAAAATATTTGCACATAACTTCTTCATGGTGCTCTCACTTTAGCAATGATCCCTAATATGCTTTAACATGTTGTATGGCGTTTCCGGTCCCGTCGAAGATACTTCCGAAGGTTGGCATCGTACACTTTGGAGGTAGAGTCGTGTACAAGATATCCACACTGAAAGGTGAACGTTTCTCCTCTGCTATCACATTTGTTAACTGCTTCCCTTTTTCATTGTTCTGATAGCTTTGAATCATGGCTCACATGTTCTTCAATTCGTTTAATACCTCATGATTCACGTTCTTCTCCTTAGTATTTTTTAGCTGGCGCTCCATTTCCTCTTGTCGTTTTCTCGCATCACGCTCTTCAGGACTTTCCTCTTGATCACCCCTGCGCTTCTTTGTTGGTTCTTTTTGTCGATTAGTATGTACTACTGACGAACTTGATTTCTCAAGGGTTTCCCCTTGTAGTTTTTGGTTCTCCTCGGAAAGCTCTTGGTTTTGCTGTTTAAGGAGTTCTCGCTCATGTTCCAGTTTTTTCTTCGCATCTCTTGCCTTGGCGAGTTTTACCTTTAACTCTTCAACTGTCAGTTCTCGTTCCTTGTCAGATTTATCACTATCATTTGATGAAAATTCTTCTTCTCCACCATTACCTTCATGATGTATACTTCGGACTGGACTTGCTCTCCCCACTTCATCATGATCTTATCTTTCTCCCACAGTTTCGTCTGTGTTGATTCTTCCTCTGGTATTCTCCACATTACTGACACCAATTCTGGAATTCTTTTTCGTCGCATGTTGTGTTCCCTTATCTTCCTTTGATGCCATATTCACTTATCAGGATTCTGCGCAATAAATGAAATAGTTTTTTCGTATTCCTCAATGAGTTATCACAAGTGGACCCTACAATTCATTGTATTGAGCGAAGATCCAATGATAATGATAATGAATTAACTCCTAACCATAGATATGACACTTAACTCAAGATATATTAAATTTTTATTCAAAGCTAATAATTGTCTCAACAGATCCGAGAAAATACCTAATATTAATGATTAATTGTTTTGAAAGTACTATTTTTTAGAAGAATGCAAATCTTTTGATGTATACTTATCAAGAACAAAAAACAATGCTTCCATCTTTCTGGAAATACTCCTAGATGTAAGGATCTGAGAGTTTTGAAAACTTACAACTTTTTTATGCAAATACAAGTTTAAAAATAATCAATAAAACTCTTTAAAACTTTAAAAACTTGGTAAATGCAAAATAATTTGATTTTTCTTTAGGCTACAAAACCAAACTCGAATCCTAATTTCTGCTTCTATAGAGATTGACTCTTAGAAACTCAAATCTACATCCTTTTTTCGGAAAAACCAAGATCCAACTGATTTTCTCAAACATAAACTATAAAGAACCCTAAATATAAACTTCCTTCAAAAGAACTATATACCTAGATAAGGTAAATCCTTTTGTCTTTCCCTGTTTCTAGCGCCAAAATATAGCTGCAGGAAAACCCACAACATACCCAAGCAATCCTAAAGCTAATAATTGTTCTATCAACCTAGAGTAGATGGTCAAGATTCACGTGTAATATCAAATAAAATGGCACAAGCAATTTACGTGGTTCAGTATTAAAACCTACATCCACAGAAGTGATTTCACTATGAGAAGATGATTACAAGTTCTCAGTATAAGATAGCTCTCAGTCTTTCTCTCCTAGTATGCTATGAGTCGCTCTTACAATGTTCAACCCTTCTTACATTGTTTACAATCCTATTTATAGGCAAATTACAAAAGTGGGAAACATCTCATTTGGCTCGTTTGATATTTTCACATAAAATCTTTACTATAGCTTTCTTGTTGAAGGGTTTATCTTCGTTGGTCAACTCGCTAAGTTATCCTCTCTGAAGCTGTCACTATCACTGTGCCTTGTCAAATTATATCTCGCCATATGTCCCGTCAGACTGGAGATTGTTGATCTGACCGTTCTGTTCGCATATTAAATGCCCAACTGCCAAATTCAAACTTGATCATTGATCCTTTTCTAGTGCTTTCCACGTATCCTGATCTTATGAAGTGGACGGATATCTCAATGCTGCTTGAGGAAGTATTCAGTGTTTATCACGAAGCTGACTCTTTTGTATTTGTGCCTTGTGATGCTTACACGTGGCGACTCTGCCCACACATCCTCATGACAATGATGTAGTGGTTGCTAGGGTTGCGGTGGTTAATTGGTCGGATTATGACAGTCCAAGTCTGATTTTCTGTGCTTAGAGTTGGACTTATCCCTTGTCTGTTCTTGTTTTTCTTTAACATTTAGACCTTAGTTTGTGATATTTTTGTGCCACTAGTGTTAAGTATATCGTTCAATTCTTTTGTACTGGGTTTTTCATGTGAGTTTCAATGATGTCCTAATCGGTAATGCCATTGAAAAAGTTCATTTTTTGTTCGAAAAAGGCTTATAAGACTTCTGTTGATTATTAGTGCAGTGTTATTTGTCATACACGTTGGTTTAAAATTGAGGTTTGTGATAAGTTTTAATCAATAAATATCCCTTTTTTTTGAAAAATAATAACTAGGTGCCTAAGTTTGGTGTCCTAGGCAACCGGGGGAGAATTCGGCACACCATCATAAAACATAGGGTGTGTGTTCAATAATATCTCGAGTAAGATCCACCAAGTAACATGTTTGGAAATTAATACTATAATTCCGACCACACATTCTAATATAAGAAAGAACTAGATCGCTCTTATAATTGTGACGGATAACATTCAATAACGTACTCTGGTGAGATTAAATGCTGATGTCAATAAAAGAAAGTGATGTTTTTTTACGGACCGCCCAAATAAACTACTTAAAAATCGTTCCCTTATGTAGAGTAAGCTATGTCCACTTAGAATCAACAGTGATATTTTTAGGCCTATTATTTAAAATTTTATCGAGAAACAGTCTTCAAGTAATCTTTTTAAAATGGTCCATAAAGAATTTTTATGAAAAAAAATAAAAATCAAATGCAATTAGAGTGCAAGTTGCTCAATATTGCCAATGAAGTATAAACATACTTAAAGTACCACCCTCAGACCTCAGCATCAAAATGCTCATTCTGTACCTCATTGCTCTGAATCCTTTTCTTTGTATAAAATCAAATGAGGTAGTTACTGTTTAATCATTCCAACCACATTTTCAGAATACAACGATTCCACATCTGGTAACATTTCTGTCCACATGGTGGCACAATTTCATCCGAGGACCACAATTAAAAAAAATGGGCCTGACCAAATTTCTATAAGTGCCAAACTAAATTACACAGTTTTTGATAACAGGGAAAGGAAAATAAATAAACCCATAATTTTATATAAATAAATATATAATCAAACGATAAAAAAAAAACGTTATTTTTATAGAAAAAATGATTAATTTTATAAAATTAAGTCATATCAAACACAAACTTAATCATTACATGAAGCTAGCTAATGAGTAGAGTAGAAATAGTTAAGGAATCAAATAGTAAACTAGAACAGTGATAAGTCACCACATTACATCAAGCTAGCTAATGAGTAGAGTAGAAATAGTTAAGGAATCAAATAGTAACCTAAAACAATGATAAGTCACTACACTATTTTCTCATTCGTTATTACCATAAATGCCATTTTCGTGAAAAACTTCCCCAATAAACGACAAGGGTAAATTGTTCTCTCGTTGGAACTATCACTAAACAGAGATTCAGTTAATTATTCTCTTTTTTTCTTTGCTTACATTAGGTATTTAGGTGTATGCCAGAGGTAAATTTATGGGTAAACTGTGCCTAGTTAATGTAATCACTGGTCTCAAAAATGTTTAGTAAATTTGGTTTATTGAGAAAAACATCAATTAATTTGATTTCTATTTGACTAATTAATCTCTCTAGTCTAGGTTGATGTTTCGACTCTCGATGCTCCCGTGATTTTAAACTGGACTGAATCTCCTGATCAATTCCCACCAAATGGGTCGATCCAACCTGTTCAACTTCACTAACTACTGATCACTTAATACCTCCATACAACTGAGGCGGGAATGAAGATCGATTATAAGGTTAAATATATATAAATGTACATGACAAAATCATAGGATAGAGATGGAAATAAAAGAATTTGCATGGTGGTGGGATACGTATAGACACTTGGCATGGAAAGGCTGATATCATTTTAACTATGACAGACGGATGTTTTACAAGTTTAAATTTAAAACCCACAAGAACAGATAAACACAACTCAACTCTCATCAGAATCTTTAACAACAACAAGGTTTTACATAAAACTGATTAGAATAAACAGAGAACAGAAGTCAGATTAGAGAATAGAGATAGAGGGATAGAAGAATGAGAAGAACTATACAGCATGTATAGACTCTATTTCATAACAAGACAATACAATTTCTGATAGAGAGCAGGGAGACATGAAGGTGTGCTATAGCTTCTGCAGCAGCATGGGTTCGTCTTGTTCATCATTTATGCTTATGTTGGTTATATTTCAATTCATTCTCATATCAGCTGGTTTTGTTTCTGTATTGGGTCCAAACAAGGCTGCTTATAACTCTTCTTGGTTTTCGATTTCACATTCTCCATGGGTTAGGACAAGTAATGGGATTAACACTACTACTTCATCGATAGCTAAAGAAAGCCGTGATCATGGTTTGAACAAAAAAATGATAGGTCTTCATTATCAACATCAATATGATCATAAAGAAAAAGCTCTTTCATCACAAGAAGCCCTAGCCAGCTTCAACCATTCTTCTTCTCCGTCAGTACTTGCCAAAGAAACCATTCAAATCCATAAACCACTTGTGAGACATTACACTACACCCACTGATTATTTGTTTCTATTTTTATTTATTCTTAATGAAGTATTTGTTTCTATTTACATTGCTTAATTATTATTTTTTGTTATTATGCTAGAAGTACAAACTAATTTTCAAATGTTAAAATTATCATCAACCTCTCTCTCTAATTAGGAATTCATAAACTCGTCTTCACTTGTGTATTGTGATTCAATAAATGCAACCTTAAATGACTTGGGGTTTCTTGGGGACGAGGTTCTTCAATCTTCTGACTCTTCCATGTTGTTTATTTCTTGATTTGTTTGAGTTGATTGAAACAGTATGTGAATATGTTTTTTTTGTTCGAAAGCTATGTGCCTATGTCAGTATAGTTGTGTGTATGAAAAATTGATTTCAGTTTGGAACTTTAAACTTACGATTTCGGAGTTTAATCATAAATGAACTGTGCAGGGTGAGGAATTAAAGCAAGAGGGATTATTAAAATGTTTCACCAACTTATCTGATCATGTGGTAATCAAGTCCAAGAAGGAAGTATCGGTTAGCAAATTGCAACGCCTTGAATTAGGTCTTGCAAGAGCTAGGGCTTCAATAAGAGAAGCTTCTAAGTTTAGAAATAATCAGATACCAGACCCAAATTTGATTCCAGTAGGGCCAATGTACTGGAACTCCCATGTGTTCCATAGGTAATCTCTGTAAGCTTTCCTTCTTTAATGACCTTGTGTTTGGTGTAATCAGATAATTAACATTGATAGTTTCTGCACTTTTCATAAATTACAGAAGTTATTTGGAAATGGAGAAACAATTCAAGGTTTTCATATATGAAGAAGGAGATCCACCACTGTTTCATAGTGGTCCCTGACTCCCTGCAAGAGTATATACTCAATGGAGGGTAATTTCATTCATCAAATGGAGATGCAAGGTCGGTTTTATAAAAATAATAGTTCTACATTGCTAATATTCATACAATGAACTTAAAATATAATATGAAAGGGCCACTCCACTCATTGTCAATTGGTTTTGAGTTAGATGCCCGTAGACTTTAATACGGTATCAGAGTCAGTATAGAGAGAGGAGAACACAAAGTTAGAGAATTCATGTTTTTTTTAGTTTTTTAGGTATGTTAAGTATCTTTAGTTAAAGAGAATCATAAAAAAAAAGTGTAATTTTTTTTCCTGATGTTTTCCCTACAAGTCAATAACTCTAATTTCTTTCAAGTTGGATACTTCACTCTGTTACGTGCTCCAACTTGAGGGAGGGAAAGAGAAGTATAACTGAGACAGTGAAGTAGGTGAGAAGAAAAATCCTACAGATGAGGTAGGTGAGAAGAAAAATCCTACAGTGAAGTAGGTGAAGAAAAATCCTACAGATAAGGTAGGTGAGAAGAAAAATCATACGGTGAAGTAGGTGAGAAGAAAAATCATACAGATGAGGTAGGTGAGAAGAAAAATCCTACAGATGAAGTAGGTGGTGCAGAAGGAGTTGCATCGCAGGTGAGAAGAAAAATCCTGCAGATGAAGTAGGTGGTGCAGAAGGAGTTGCATCGCAGGTATCGTTAGCTTCAAGAGTTTGTGAGGTTAACATTACAGGAGAAAATCCACGTGTTTGGCCGAATGACTGGCCTTACACGTGAGGGGGTGTGTTGACCGAATGACTGGTCACTCGTATATTGGTCAACGTATTAGGCCGAATGACTGGCCTTACACGTGAGGGGGCGTGTGGAGATTGGTCCCACATTGTTAGAAGTTTGACAATATATGATGAGTTTCCTAGTTTGAATAAGTTTCTTAGTTTAGGCTTAGGTTTAAGTTTAGAAGTAGTATTCTTATATAATTCGTAGAGTTTTAGGAAATTGACTTAAGGTTTGTGATAAATATAAAAGGCACTGGTTATCACCTTTGTAAGACACACCAAATTATTATCAATGTAGTCTTTTATTAATTCCGCGTTTATTCTCTCCTCTTTCTTGTTAGATCCTACATAGAATTTAATATGGTATCAGAGCCAGACCCTTACGAGAGTAAGCCCAACGGCTACCCGTACATACAATGGTCCACGTGTTAGAGGCCCACAGAGAGTGCCCTACACGTGAAGGGGCATGTAAAGGATAATAGTCACACATTGCTAATATCCTTATAATGAACTTAAAATATAATATGAAAGGGCCACTTCACTCATTACCAATTGGTTTTGAGTTGGATGCCCGTAGATTTTAACAGGTTTCGCACTCGAGATCCAGATAAAGCTCACGTTTATTTTCTTCCTTTCAGCACTCGAGATCCAGATAAAGCTCACGTTTATTTTCTTCCTTTCACGTTTATTTTCTTCCTTTCAGTATAACAATGATGGTTCGGTTCGTCTATGTGCCTAACTCACATGATATCACACCTATCAAGAAAGTCGTAGTTGATTATGTCAATGTCATTGGATTAAGATACCCATTTTGGAATAGAAGTCTTGGAGCTGATTATTTCATGCTTTCTTGCCATGATTGGGTAAACTAACATTTTACTCTCTCCTCCTGCATTGAGAATGCTAAGGTTACTTTTGATTCATCATATTAGACATTTTAAATCAGAAGCCACTTCAATGGTCACAAATGAAACAGAATTTCATATATAAAATGACTCTTGCCGCCATTAAAAGAAGTTAGGTCAGACCAAATCATGGTCAAGATGCTGGTCTATTCCTATCAAATTTAGCTCCTGCCAATTTGAAGTGGGGTCAGCAAAACGCACCACTTTGTTCACCGCAACAAAGTCCGATTTTTATTCGATAGTGTCATATTCAGTAAATTCACATTTGGCCACTGCCTGACTTTGTTCCTTTCATGTTTTATGTAACAGGGGCCGATGACATCAAAATATGTACCTCATATGTTCCACAATTCCATAAGAGCTCTCTGCAATGCTAATACTTCAGAAGGATTCAGGCCTTCCAAGGATGTTTCTGTTACTGAAATCAATTTAAGAACTGGTGACACAACAGGTTGGCTTGGTGGGCCATCTCCATCTCACAGGCCAATATTGGCATTCTTTGCTGGAGGGGCTACATGGCCCAGTCAGATGGGTCTTTTAGATCATTGGTTCAACAAAGATGATGATATCGGGGTTTACAGGTACCTGGCGAAACATATGTCATACCAGGACATGATGAAGAAGAGCAAGTTCTGCATCTGTCCAAGTGGTTACGAAGTTGCAAGCCCAAGAATTATGGAAGCATTCTATGCGGCTGTGTTCCTGTGTTGATAAATGATTATTATGCTCTTCCTTTTGGTGATGTTTTGAATTGGAGATCGTTTTCCGTTGTGGTACCCTTAAATGAGATACCAAACCTGAAGAAAATATTAACAAATGTATCTCAGAGGCGGTATATAAAGATGCAACAAAGAGGGTTTAAAATTCGAAGGCATTTTGAAGTGAACTCATCACCAGAAAGGTTTGATGTCTTCCACATGATTCTTCATTCTATCTGGCTTAGAAGATTGAACGTTCAGATTGCTGATCGGTAGAGTTACTTACTACTGTTACTGTAGTTGAATATCAATGTATTTAGAGTTGCTTTAAGTAATTCATTTGTGTACATTGATGAAAACAGAACATCATTAAGGCAAAAGAGAAGATGGATCTGTATATCATGTGAAGTAATAACAGAATTTCCAGTTTATGCATATGGCCACCAAATAGGGTCCTCAGTTCTCTTTTCAAGTGTAAATACATTTTGAAAGAACCAACATTACCGAGATGATGACCTTCCTCTCTATTTACTCTATTTACAATACTAGTGAAAAAGATTAAAAGAGAAGCTGATCCATTCAAGGTATACATACTGTTACAGTAATCCTCAAAAGTATATCGACTCAGTATGGGCTTGCATAGTCGGAGACATAAGTTCAAGGAAAGGTCCTGTTGCTCATCAAATTTAGTCGAATTTAGCCTTTATTCAAGAAATCTGCAATTGACAAAGGCAGGCTCAATCGACGCAGGAGGATTCACATAACTATTGAGAAAGATATAATAATCAAAACCATTTTAGGCGAATCAAACTTACACAAGGTTTGATCTGCAACATTCAACCAGATGTTTTAGTACTCCATCATCAGGGTGGTCGTCCTTCAGTATGTCTGTTTCCGGAATGCAGTCGCTTACAGATGACCAATATTGTAAAATCATAGCAATCTTATTCAGCTGTAACAATGATATAAGGAAAAAAAAACATACAGGAGGGAAGATGAATACTGGCAAAAAATGACAATAATTGTAGGAAACACAGAAAATATCCTAGCATACACAGCAGGATACAGATGAAATTCTCGCCTTCCGTTTTATGTCGAACCCCTCTGACTTCTTATATTCTTCACCCAGGTCTTCTTCCCTATGGTCAATCAAGTCCTCCTCTATACAATCAGATTTTTCAATGAAAACAGACACATATTGGAGCAGCAGTGATGGAGGTATCACATGTTCATGAACTTCAAGTAATAACTTCCCCACAACACTCCAGAGTGCATGGTGAGCTTCAGAGTCGTCTGAGACATAGGGAAGGGTATCTAGCAAACCCTGTAAGAATGGAACATCTAGAGAGGATGCCACAAATGTCAAGCCAGAGTAGTTAACAAGCCATTTCACATGAGAAAAGAAAAAAGAAAACGAAAAATTACCTTGTAAAACTTCAGAAATCAAATCTGGTTTGTCTGCCATAAAATTTGCAAACAAGACTATAGCAGTGATACAAGAGTTGGACACCTACAACAAAGAGCATATATAAAATACGTTTCAGAGTTCTGACGTTATTAACAATCGCACTAAAAGCGTAGAACGCATGTGACATCATCAAAAGAAGAAAATGCATACCTCAGCCTTGTCAGGAAGCTTAACCACATCAACAACTAGCCTCAAAAGCTCCCTGTTTTGGGCTAACGGCGTTGAATACTTACCAACAGAAAGAACTTCAATGACTTCAAGAATCACATCAAGAGCGGGGAACCTGAAGCAGAATATAAGCATGCCATCAGAAAACAAAATGTACAGTTACAAGTAACACAGAAGACAGCCTGTGGAATTCCAGACCTTGTAAAGATGAAGCACCTTGGTAGATAAATTACCACTGTAAGATACTAAGTACTTGAAAAGTAAAACTAAAAATGCAGAGAAAAACCTGAGTAACATGGCTGAAAATGGAAAAAATCAATAAATATACACATCAAAGCCATCAGGCCTATATATAGTGTGAGATTTTTGAAAAAAAATCGATTGCCGTACTACCTATCAGGTGTTCTGTCACTGTATAAGCTTTTCACCTCAAATTCCAACAGATTAATCAACCTGTTCGGCAAACCCAACTCCATCAGTGGTGGAAGAAGGAATACTGTTACTCCATGTTGATTGTCTACCATTGCCAACAGTAAAACAACACTCTGCAAAGGAGAACACATTAGGAAATTCTTGAACCCATACAAAGTAGTAAATCCAACATCTCCTCAACCAGACTTCAAAGTAAAGGGTGAATTTTCAACAAATCATAGCAGATTCAAGGAAATGGCTAATTTCATTTACAGCTTTAAATATCAGCAGTTATTGCTGCTGGATAGAACACTTAAAGAGAACTATTACATAAGAAAGCTGAATAATAAGTTCATAAACTTCCGAATCAATTGGTGATAGTCTTTCTTAATTGTGCAAAACAAGTGACTTTACATCTGGTATCGCTCACAATCACATAACATTTTCAAATGAGATTAGAACACAAGTATCCTATGCGATAGGAACTGTGTAGTAAAAAGTGGCGCCTAGGCGCCAGGCGGCCGCCTAAATTTTTCAGGCCTTTTTCACTTAGGCGGGTATGGGCCTAGTCCCCGATTTCGGCCGATTTTATAAAAGTCGGCCTAGGCCTGGGCGCCGCTTTTGCCCAATAAGGTTTATCTCTGTTATAAAAACCCAACTCTTTCTTTTTCTTTTCCCATCTTCTTCTCCTATTCTCGTGCAGCCACATCTCCATTTCCTATTCTTTCTTCTCTGTTCTTCAGTCTCCTCTTACTTCTTTTCTTGTTCTTCTACAAACACTTCTACATCTGTTCTTCAATCCCTTCTTGTTAATTTTTCTGTTCTTCAATGGCTGCTACCACTTCAATGGCTGCTCCCACTTTAACGAAGAAGATATCGATATCAAAATCGAATAAAGACTGTTTTAAGTTTCACTTTTTAGCTATTTAGTAACTTAGGACTGCTGTGTTGTTGTTTTAGCTATTTAGAGACTTAGAAGTAGTAAGCAACATAAGTATAACAATGCTAGTTTAAGTTCATGACTGCTGTATGAGAGTCTAAGTGGCAAAACTTAAGTATTATTGAATGCTATATCTATGTTAGTACATGGTTTATTTAGTGGCAGATTCCTGCTAACATTATGTGTGCATTTATTTTTTTCCCGCCTACTCCCCGGCTAGTCTCCTGGCGCCTTGATAGACTAGTCCTGGACTAGTCTATCAAGGCGCCAGGCCCTACCCAGCCGCCTGACACCCACCTAACGACTTTTACTACACAGGCGATACCTTTTCCAAAAGCTGAGAACTAAGTGTATTCTCAGCAACCCATAAAATACAGAGTAGAACACGTTCATTTCTCAATACTTCAGCCCAAGTTACACATCCACTATGTCGAAGAGCCAATGTTAAGAACCTGCATCAGCATAGTCAGGATAAAGTGTCAACTGTCAACTACAAGGCGATAGAATAAGAGTTTTGTATCGATGGCAGAAGAGTAGGATTTTATTGTCTGCATACAGCACAAACATTTGTGGAAGGTGTAATCCTGGCATCTAACTCCAGCATCTACAGCAAATAGGACTCTTATATAGATCTTGCAGAGTAAATAGGAATCACTGCTATCTAAATCAACTTTCTGAAACATAATATGCCAGTGATTAGTCAAGAATTATTACCGGAAAACTTCAGACAGGCATGTGGAGTCATCTACAAACAACTTATCTACGATTACATTAATCAGTCCATTTGTAGAGATTATGCTGCTTCTTGGAGCCTCGTGGCAAGCAAGATTTGCAAGGATACCCAGGTTAATTTCCTACATAAAAAAACAAAAAACCAAAAGTTCAGTGTCAATGTCCCTAAGTCAAACACTTTGCTAAGTTTTCGTATCATGTCAAAATACTAAAGAACATATCAGATCAAAATCAGTTGACATGAGCTTCTCTGACTTACTATAACCCGCACAGATTGAGAAATAGCCAAACTTGCCAAAAGCACATCAAGTAAAAGATTTTCTACCTGTTCACACGTTTACCACATTGTCAGGAAAAACCTTAAATGCAAAACCAACCACAACCTATATAAATCCTCAAATAACTACTAACAACATAGATGGAAGTCAAAATTTCAAGTACCATGAAAACTGCATGTGTTTTATTTGCAGCAAGATCCCATAAAACACAACCATACTCTTCCCAAGCTTCCTCCTCCGTTAAGATTTCACGACGTTCAGAACTATCTATCTCACCTCCTTTGTTCTCACAAGACTTTCCGTTTTCATCATTAGGAATATCCATGGGCTCACTTTCATTGTCTGTACAGGTTTGGACATTGGAATTAGACACAGCAGGTGTATTTTCCTGACCGTTAACCATCTCTGAACCTTCAACAAAATCATTACAATGAGCACCAGCTCCATCATCAGGGTGACTATCCCTCACATTGTGAGGAACATTCAACAGAAGTTTCCGTACCAATGAGATTATATAACTTGGATCAATTGTAGTTGTTGAGTCATCAAATAGCTGTAAAGAAATTGACAAGAAAAAACCATAAATCATGACCACAAAATCTACTCAGCATCATAAATTACACATACGCAGAACTACTCATTTAAGACGAATGTGGTTTTCAAATTAGGGCAAAGAATCTAACCTGTTCCTTGTATAAAGAAAACCCTACTTTTTTATCAGATAAAATTATGTAATTAAGTCAACTTTGCAAAGGAATATGGGTTTAGGGTTTTTGTTTGTTACCTCAGAAGCAGGAGCAGAAGGGTGATAGGGCACTGCTTCATTCCTTTCTTCTTCAAAACCAGATGTTGCTTCAGGAAATGCCATGGAAACTGAATAACTCAGTCCTCTGGAATTGAAAAATCCGTGGATTTATAAGCTAATGAGTATTCGGATTACAACCAAGACAAATTATTAGTGCGACTTGAAAATATTGTGATAAATGACGATGAGCGTAGGTAGGACCCTCTGTGTCTCTGCTAAGAGCAAGGACTACGGGGAGAGAACACCTTTTTTTGGTTGGTCCGTTTTTATGTTTTCTTTTTTCTAATCCTCCACTGATGTTGGTCGGTTTAGAGCATCTCCAATCATCGATCAAATTGACGATCAAAGATTACATTTGATCAATGATCGGTGAAAAACAGCCACAGCCGTGCGATTATATTTGGGTTATAATCGTTGAAAATCACTGTTCAGGATTAAAAGAAGTCGCTGATCGTCGACTAAAAATTATAGTCGAGCGAAGCACTACCGTCTCGCTTGTGAATAAACGACGGCCCAAGATTTCGCTTAAAAACATGGGGGTTGTGCTGGGGTACCGTCTCGACTGGGCGAAGAGTTAGGGTACCGTCTCGACATGGGTGAAAATCTGGGTACCGTCTCGAATTGGGCGAAGTGCTGGGGTAGCGTCTCGACTTGGGCGAAGTGCTGGGTACCGTCTCGACTTGGGAGAAGTGCTGGGGTACCGTCACACTAGGGTACCGTTTCGAATTGGGCGGAAAGCTAGGGTACCGTCTCGACTTGGGCGAAGTGCTGGGGTACCGTCTCGACTTGGGCGAAGACTTGGAATTTCGCTCCACGTCAGGCGGTACACTATCACACCGTCTGGAGCAAGCGAGGTAGTAGGAGTTCGTCCGTCTTCTCAAGCGTTGCGCTAACACTTCGCCAAACATAAACGCGACCCCAGCCTTTCACTTGACTACTCATGGCTGTTCTTGCAGCGTATCAAAGATCAAATTTTTTGATCTTTAGTCTTTGATTTTGATCGCGCCGCTGGAGTTGCCCTAAAAGCGAAAGAGATTGATCGAGATTGATCAAATAATATGTCACCATAGATAGGGAAAATATCCTTTTTCATCCAAACTCTTCGTGCACTCTTTCGATTGAATGAGCGCTCGGTAGTCTACACTAGACCGGTAATGTTTTCCCGTCCAAACAAAACGAGTGATGTTTTTTCGTATTTACCTGAACGGTAATGATCACCTGTAAAAGTGAAAAAAAAATTCTCAAATAGGAGATCTTTACCCGTCTAATGTGTTTTTTTCCTTTCCCATAGTGTAAATCTCACTCCTTTATATAAACCCTTATTCATTTTGAAATGAATAGAATATTTTGCTCTAAGAATACGTGGATAAAAATATGCCTGTCAATGGATAACATAAATCTGTCCGCACAGCTGCACATCGGATGATCGGCTCAGTTTTGAGCCAAAACCGGCCATTAAAACCAACATATAAATACCATCACCAAACCGGTTTGGCTCGGTTCGGTTTTAAACTGAGCCGAGTCGGCTCGGCTGACTACGATATTTTTTTGGTTTTTTAATAACCTGAGATTCAACTGATCCATCTTAGAATCTATTATCAGTAACCTGAGATTCGAACTCATCAATGACAAATTTTTGATTCAAATGACTCTTTTTTATCAAATTTATAACTAGTCAGCCATCAGATTTACATTCAAAAACAATTTATGAAATTTAGACATATATTTTATAGTAATAATCAAACATTTACAGAAAAATATTCTCTAATATTAACTTTATGCTTCTTTAATTTCTGAAATTTGAACAACAGATTCATCTTCCAACATATTCATCTTCCACCACAATTTTAAAAATCATTATGTTGATCGGGTGTTATTGTTGTTGATGATGATACACATCTAAAATATGTCTGATTCATAAATAATAATACATATATAATTCTAATTAAAATTTAGGGTTCAAATTTTATAGTTGAGATGTTAAACCTAAAATTGAAAAAAAAAACATCAATCCAAGCAATAATGCACATGAGATTAAATGTTGAAAAGGAGGTGCTGAATAAAAGATCAATCTTACTTGCAGGTGTTGTTGGTTCTTGGCTGAAAAGGAGGAAGAAAGGAAAATAAGAAAACCAAACATTAAATTTTTTATAGTAGACGAAGGTGGTGACTGGTGGTTGTTATGTGAGGGTGAGTGGTGGTGGTTTATGTGATAGTGAGTTGTCGTGGTGGATCCCGACTTTCTCAGTGAGTGTCCGAGTGAAGAAGAAGAAAATCGAGTGTGTATGTGAAAGAGACATCGAATCTTTTAGGTATAGTAAGTGGACGGCTAGGTTTAGGTTTCCTAATATTTAATCAATGGCTTAGATATTTCGGGTTTTTTGGCTCGGTTCGACCGAATTTATTACTGATGTAGTTGACTTAGTCGAGGATCAACGGTTATGGACGTGGCATACTGTTACCTCGGTTGTTGATCTCGACTCAGATTGGTTCGGTACCGGTTTAGTCGGTTTCAGCCGATTTTTTCGATCTCGGTCGGTTTCTTGTACATCCTTATCCGTCCCGAAAATTTAGACTATAATCTCGAGTTTCAGATATCATTTGATGGTTATGGAAATAATAATATCTTATAGGATAATTATCTCATATCTAATAACATAAATATACATATACGACTGTTATAAGTTAAGTATACTTAATTTTTTGACGCTTGTTGATGATTTTATTTGAATAGAAAGAAAAGAATGACAAATTTATCAAAATTAATTTGGTGTTATAATTGTGGAATCACAAGATGAAGAAGTAATTAAACACAAACGATCAAATTAGATGTTTTTTTGCTTTGGATATAGTTTTCAGATAATTATTGGATATTACCTGATATTTGTTAACCAAAACGGTAAGGATGGGGAAGCAAATTTCTAGTATCCGTCGGATATCGGATATCAGATATCCGGATGATTATCGGATAATGGATACGAAATGGCCATTGTCTCGTTAAGTATTATTGACAGACCTAAGTACAAGTACCCTTATTTATGGGCTTTGTATACTCCCTAGGATTCTTGAGCATAAAAAATTGGAAAGTAAGGCTGAGCTAATGATAGACACATTATTTGTGTCTAATTTGTCTCAATTCTTTATATTGATAGTGCTTGATTGTGTACTAATTGTGTTATTTTATGTGTTTATAGGTATTTTTGAGAAATAAACAATTATGGAAAAATTGTCTCAAAAGTTATAAAGGCACCCGAAAATTACTAAAAGCACCCTTCATTTGGATAAGGGCACCCCAAATTACTAAAGGCACCTCCTTACAGGATTAGGGGCACTCCATCTTCTTCACGGAAAAAAAATCAGTTTTCTGGATCGATTTTGGGAAGGATTCAATCGCAGATTTTGATTGGGCTGGACTTGTTAGGGATAAACAAAGTTGGTATGGGTGTTTGATTCAACAAACCAGGGCCAAATCATCGAGTTGGAGCAAAAAAGGGAGAAGTTATTCTCGGGATTTTTTTCCGAGTTATTTTTGGAGTATGTGTGTGGCTGGATGGAGTTGGACGCGATCTAGAACATGTTTTCACGTGTTTAGAGTGTGTTAAGCTGCTACAGACGCGTGAAGGAGTTAAACAAGAAAATTATTTCTCGTGGCTGGCATAAAAGATTTTTGAAAATCTCGGGAGTTATTGAGGGCCTATGGTGTATATATATGCTGATGGGAAGTTATAGAGGGGGCATACAATGGTTGGGGAGGTAACAAAGAGGTACAGAGAAGAAATCACGAAGTTGCAGAGAGTTTCTGCTGCTGCAGCAGTAAAGAACACGAAGAACATAAGGATGTCAAGAACAATCGTTCATTTTAAAAGTTCTATAACGGTGCATTTGCAACATATAATTTGAATTAACAACATTTGCTTGTAACAGTGAATTCTGTGATGCCTATACAACGTTGCATATCTCTGTTTTATTATCTTTTCATCTTTATAAACACTTTTTGAGCGATGAATACATATTTTGAGTGTGTTTCCAACACGAAGAGCTAAACCCCATTGCTGAGGCGACAGAGGAAGCTATTTTTCAATAAAAAAGTGGTATTTCTTATTTATTTAATTTGTGCAATTCTTTTTTATGATTTTGCATTGATTTAAATGATTTTTGTTAATTAGTTGTGTTTTCTCTTGATGATGGATACTTAGTCTAGGACTTTTGATGCTTCATACTTGCAATTTACAATTGATATTTTGAAAATCTAATATTGGCAATATCTTATAATCAAACTGAATGTATAAATTGCATAATTATAATTATTGAATAAAATCATTTTAAAAATTGGTAAATATCAGAATCTTAGCCTCAGTAATCTCTTAATCTAGATAACAACTTTGCTTGAGTTTTGCTATTTTTAGTCTTAGAATTTAAATTTAAAACCAAACCTTAAAAATTCAGAGCAAAGAATCTTCCTTTTTACCACTTTACCACTTCTATAACCACATTAGTTAACCTACCCGAGTATGTGGATTTCACCCGACTCAATCCGTAATTTGACGGGTAAACACTCGATTATCTTATTTATAAACAGAACGTGGATGGACTTTTCAAATCCGCCATTTTGGTGGACTGAACACGGGTGATAAATCTAAATTATTATTTTTTGTTAATTTCCTACTTATTAGCAAAGCATCGTGTTTTTGATAGAGATGAAGCTGTAAATGACAACTGAAATCTTCATTTTTCAACTATCAGCTTGATTTAATGTGAGCTTATTGTTTATTTATTCACTAATTATAGTCACTAATTCTTCATTTGCAGCATTATTATTTGATTATCATATTTATTTATTGATTTTACTATAAAATTGTATAATATATTCATATTTTTGTGTTGTTGAGTAGTGTGATTGACTTTTCAAATTTCCAATCCTATTAAATAATTTAACCATATGAGTGTAGACTATATATTCCTCAAAACTCTACATTTTGAGGGTGCAATTGTTTTGATGAATTGACTAAATTTTCAATTTAAAGACTTATAACTAGATCTTCGTAAGGCTTATACACCTAAACTAAGTACACAAATCTATAGTCATTAATGGAAGTTTTAAATTCGTCGGTTTACTTATATCCAGTCCGCCCACCCGTCTACTCGTGAATGTCAAATCTACCGAGTAATGGAATGGACGGGATAAATATCTCAAATCCGTCATTTCAATAGACCGGACGCGGGTGGCACTAAATCCCCATCCACCTATACTTATCACCCCCAATAGCAAGGAATCAAATTCATTGGGTTCCGGAAATAACTTTAGAGATAGAAATTACGTATTCATGAGATAAAAAGGGTAATCTGGTGGACTAGGTGCATCCAAATATCATGGTTGCAGTTGGGATCTTAATCAATTGTTATGTTTGCTGATTTTAATGAAGATGGTGTTTAAAGCATTTCTATTCAGTCTTCTTTTGAACTAGATGTGATAGTAATATATCCAGTTTCCACGTGGAGCAATCCTGGAGCATCAAAGACATAAGAAGATAATGAGAAGTATGGGAAAGGAACTGAAAAGTTACCACCCATATTTCGAGATATCTACCACCATCACCAGATCAAGATACGTGGAAAGTATCTGGACCGCGTCAACAGACAAGTTTAAACCAGGGAACGAGAGCATTAACTGCAAAAGATAGACGTGCACAACTGGATTTTGTTAGACTCGAACAGAGGAAGATGACAAGACAACACAAAAGCCTCGAAGACTACACGAGTGGTATAAGTAAAAGATAAACGAAGGTCGCTTAGGCTTCGAGCCTGGATGACAATACATTCGAGACAAGAGTACCCGAACATGAGCAAACACTTGTACAAAGGGAATAATCATGATAAGATTTCCACGTAGGATTGGACATCGAAAAGGATGTATTGTATGTTAACAAAATGTAATGTATATGCGGTTTTGTCTACAAAAACTAGGATGATTTCAGTGTTAGGGTAAGGTATTTTTCTAGGAGAAGAAAGGATGGTATGCACTTCTGTGAAACTTTGATCTTGTAATAATCATTATTACCATCAATAAAGTTTTTTTAGTTTCAAAAAAAAATTAGGTAAGAAATCCATATCACGTTCTTTTCCAAGTTCATTAGTTCAACGTTATATACAATGTCATTGTGTATCTATAAAAATGGCTACTACACTTGATATGGTGTTTGAGGAGATTTAGTATTCGCGTGAGTTTGTTTATTCCATTGTTGACAAGGTGGTTTGAAAACCTAGAAATTCTAGTGTGTTTATTACGAAGGATACTTACGTTCTAGTATCTTCTTACCATGATCATATTTTCTGGCATTCATTAGTGTGTTTTAAAGCTAATGTTCCTTTATTGGATAGCTTTGTATGGGATGAAATAGTTTCTCCAACTGTGCATAATTAACGTTATAGACACTCCTTCGTCTAGGAAGTTGTTAGAAAATTGAAGTTTTCAGGGTAATTATGTTATTTCTAAGGAGAATGAATGTGGTTGGAGTCTTCCTCCTAAAGATAAAGTTGGGATTAATTCTGATGGTTGTTGGAGTGAGTTGTCTGCTACTTTTGGGGTTATTCTTGGAGATCATAAATGAGTTGTTCTTGATGCTTCTTATGGAGGCCCTCGCGCTTTTCTGTTATTGCTCATGAGCTAGATGGATTTGAAGTTGGTTTGATTTTAACTCGTAGAAGTGAGTATAATATGTGGTGAATTGGTGAATTGGGAATTTTAAAGGATTTTTATTTTTGGGGATTCTCGGAAATGCCCTAAAATTTTAGAGATTTCAAGTGATTCTCATAAAGTGCTTTAGTGACTTATAGATACATATCTATTATATTTTTAGAGAACTTTTGGGATTTATAGAGACAAAAAGATATATAATACCTTAACAAATTCAAAATATTTACCAACTTGGTAAATAATCCAAGGATTCATTATCTTGTTGCGCAGGCTACAATATTAACTAAAGTACGATAAATACCTAATAAAGTATGTCTCTCTTGTCAAAATATATCTTATTGCGGTCTGATGCCTAAGTTTCATATCAATTATCTTACAATCCTTAAACAAAAAATAATTAAAAAAAAAGATTTGCGTATAACCCCCGACCTACTGCAACAATTCAAAAAGTTGAGCTTAAAGCTGCTTATGGGTCAATTAAGTAAAGCAATATATTATTAAAATACAAATTTTATTATTTATTGGAATTACGACTGAATGGGAAGTGACACAAAGTGGGCAAGGAAATGTACCAACAAGAATGAAAAACACCTTGTAGGATTATTGACAAAGAGTTTGAAAAAAAAAAATAGTCGAGCACGATAACCATTTCATATGGAAACCCCAAGTTCAAAGTCTCCCAAAAAATCACTTATTTTGGAAAGACTTTTTTATACCTATTTTCTCAAAAAAAAAAAGTCTCCATAATCTCTAACAACTACAAATTCATAAGTTTAAAGTACAAATCCAATAAAAAAGATGTTTAAGTGACTTTCAAATATTCCTAGTCCAATAACATAAAGTTTTAGGGAGTTTAAAATACTTTGAAAAAATCTCTATTAACTAATAAAAAGGTTTCGTAACTCTTATAAAATCTCTACGACAAGATATTTAAGAACTCTCTCAAAATCCATGGAATTATTAGTTCACTAACCCCCTATAAGATTGTTTATTTGGGGATGTATTTTATGGCGGTTTTCCTTCTTCTTACCCGCAAGGACCTTAAGCCTTCATGGCATGCGTTAAAAATGTGGACGAGAAGCTGTATTCACCTTAAATTTTTTGATTAATTATTCTCACTGCTATAGAGAAACTAACCAAGTTGCAGATTACTTAGCTAGTTTTTATCATGTTGATACGTAGATTTCATGCATGAATTTGGAAAGATTATTAATAATGATGTGGAACGGAACAAAAGGTAGTTTTATTAGGTTTTTGTAATGCAAAACATTAGTTATATACGGTTTTGTTTGTTGGAATTTTTTTATTAGTTGAGGTGACCTTTATTGGGTCACAGTGCCAGATTTTGAGTTTAGGTGCTTGAAATTTTCGTACAAACATGTTGCAAGTAAACATATTTTGTATTATAAATAGACCGGCTCAGGTATGTCTTTCTTAAAAAAATTTGTATCAACATATCATCAAGATAAAACAAAAGAATAAAGAATCATTCTCTGAAAAATTTTAAACGAACACACAATGTCTGAAGTTTTCTTATTATACCCATATTATTTTATAAACGATTCAAACTTATTGTGCCATTGTCTAGGAGCTTGATTCAACCCGTATAAATTCTTATTTAGCTTACACAACAAATGTTTTTTGTTGAATTCAAAACCTTCTGGTTTCGTCGTATAAACATCCTCTTTTAACTCGCCATAAGGAAATGTGGTCTTAACATCTAGTCGTTCAACATCAATATTCGTAAGTGTTGTTGATGCCAAGACCACCTGTATACAAGGGAACCTCACCCATATTGAGAAAATTTCATCAAGTCAACACATTTATTAATCTCTACATACTTGATTCCTTATACCTAGTTTTTCTTTAGATTTTTCTAAGTTTTTTGTTCTCAAGTAGCTCATAAGTGTTGTTCTTATGTAAGAAACTCATAGAGTTTTGTTTCATAGCTTTCATCTACTCCCCTTTCTGAGTAAAATATAAAGCTTAATCTTAAGACTAGGTCTAACCTACATCTGTAAGCATCAGATACTCATGTTGTGTATACTTTATTGTGGTTTCAGGGGCTTGATGGATCTTCTTAACTTAACTTATAGTTATGTTGCACTTCTTTCTCATCATCACCCACTAGAGAATCTTCATGAGTTTTGTCTTCCGGGATTGCATTCTTCATCAACATTACTATCATCACTATTATCATATTGGTCAAGAAAAGAAACGACTGGATTGGATCCAAGATCATATCACTTTGAAGCTTTGGCTTCAAATCTTCTTAAAGTTTTCAACAATCTAATCCAAAGAAAACATTTATAATTTGGATAACCTTTTTCTCGTAACTAAACTTCTTATTTTTATACCCAAAGAACACACATTAATTCAATTTATTATCAAGTTTGGATTTCTGATCTTTAGGATTTAAACAAATGCTCTGCAACCAAAAACTTTCAAATGACCGTAGATGGATTTTTTTTTGTCTCTCAATACCTTCTCTGCTACTTTGTCGTCTAGTAGTATTAAAGTATGTCAGTTACTCAAAGAAACAACAAGAGTAATCGCTTCACCCTATAAATGTATATTAAATTTTAAACAAGATAACATGCACATAATCCTCTCAAGAATTGTGTGGTTCACCTGAAATACCATTATGATATTGGGTCTTCAAACTAATTGATCATGGTGTACACGTAAGATATAGCAGTACACTTCTACTGGCCCAATGTACTCTCTCAGTTAGCGGAACAATGGCTGGATTTTTTCTGTCTCTAAGAAAAAACTTTCAAATGACCAGAGATGGATTTTTTTTGTCTCTTAATACCTTCTCTACTACTTTACCGTCTAGTAGTGTTAAAGTAGGTCAATTAACCAAAGAAACAACATAAGTGATTGCTTCACCCTATAAATGTATATTAAATTTAAAATAAGATAATATGCACCTAATCCTCTCAAGAATTATGTGGTTCATTCTCCCTGAAATACCATTATGTTATTGGGTTTTCGAAACTAATTGTTCATGGTGTACACATAATATCTAGCAATACACTTCTAGTGACCCAATGTACTCTCTTAGTTAGTGGAACAATGGTATTTCAAGGTTAAACATGTTTCCCTTTTTTACCATAGAGTGAAATATCTTGAACACAAGAACAACATCATATTTTGTCTTGATTGCATACTAGCATACCTTCTTTGAAGCATCATTAATCGAAGTAAAAAAAAACTAGACTGTCAAGTATGTTGACCCATAATTTTTACTCACATCATAATGAATGAGATACAAAATACTAGAACTACATTTAGGCAAAGCCATATACAAAACACTTTATATTATTTACCAATTAAACGAAGAGTTAATTATATACCTTTCACGTTTGTAAAGACTTTTATATTGGTGATGAAACATTTGAATTCCCTTTTTACTAAAATAACTAAGTTGTATATGCCACAACTCAGCGGTTGAATCTTTGACAAAATTATTCAACCTACCTTTAATCATCTCTTGAGTTTTATATATACAATATATGTTATAATTCTTAACTCTTGTGACTATATAACCTTTGTTTATCTTCCATTGTCCATTGATAAAAATTTGTTGTACATTTTTCCTCATCTACCCCGTGATATTAGATTCAAATGGAGATCTGGTACATATCGCATATTTTTGGGTCTTAACTTTCATATCCTTCATTCCTACAATCACCAAAACACCAATATTTCTCTTTTTGAATGAGACAAAGACACCATCCTTTTAAGAAGTAAACACATATTCTTTACGAGTAGCATGGTAGGATATACCGGAATCTACCACCCACTATGAGGTGAAATTTGTAGAATTCACCCAAATATAATCTCAATATTTATGGTCTAATAAAAGAAAGAGTATATCGAAGAAGAAAAATATCAATTATTTTTATGCTTTTTATTTAATAATAAATATATAAAAAAATAATGCGAAAAATAAAGTAAATCACAACACATGAGTTTTAGTAACAAAGAAACCACCAACCAGTAGAAAACCATGAGGAGCTAGTATATAATGAATATCCACTCAATAAAGAGATTGCTCTTGACTTACTCGTCTACCAAATGGAACCCACAACGGATTGTAATCCAATTACTCCCTTTAAGTGATATTCCCGCACCTACATCCTTTTCGATCCAACTTATGTGAATCAACTTATACCAATTATTCAATACCTAAATGTTATTCCCAGTCCCGTCGAGAAGAATTTAGGCCCCACCGACATACAAGTTTATATATAATTGGAAACCAGAAATCTTTATGCATACAAGCTTCTAATTTTCCCAACTTGGTGATAGGTTTCTAATACACCTAGTTAGATTGTCGTTTTCTATCTTTTTCTTAGTTATTTCTCTTGTATTTTATGTATATTATATTTTTTTTAGATTTTGTAGGGACTTTGGAGTCATATTATATGAAAGTAAGGAAATGGGAGCACAAGGTATTTCTTGGAGACATTGGGTGTTGATAGACTTGAAGCTAACAAGCATGCAACTCTACAAATATGTGAAAGCCATCAACTAATGAGGGCACTGCAACTGTTTTTGCAGATTACTAGGGGCATATAATTTATTTAAACAAGAACTTGTTAAAGGTAGATGCACTGTCTACTATGGGCAGCCACTTTATTTAAATAAAGAATTACTGAAGACAGGCACGTCTCTTATCTGGGGCTTCCACGGAACTATATTACCTACTTATGATTTGGGGCTGCCATATTCTTGTTAGGTCATTGTTCCGTCTAATATTTCAAAACTATTGCTTCTTACAAGAGTTCACAATCAAGTTCTATTGTTCACTGAACTTAAATCACGTCGGCAAGCCAAGGGTATATGGTTATGTACGAATGGGTTAGAACATGTTTTGAAGACCAAGAAGAGTTTGCTACCAAGAAACAGAAAAGTAAGGTTGATGTGTCAATATGAAGTCGATAAGGAAGTGAAGAAAGTGATATGAATCTTTTTGAGTTAGGGAAAAGTTCTCCAACGAGATTACATGGAATGTGTTTGTCATTTTTCTAGCCATGGTATGATGGTTGACATCAATGGGTTTAAAAAAATTAGAAGTTCAGGCATATTAGGAAGGCTGATACAAGAAATATTTGAACAACAATTCAAGCCGAGAAACTTGTAAAAAAAAAACTCAAGTTTCTATTATTGATGTGAATACAAATACTCTGATTGACACGCGGCACCATTTGGAAGCCCACATCTATCCCAGAATTATGTTACGTACGAAAAACATGGAATCAGTAGGATGCACTGAATCATCGCTCGATTCACTTTACCACATCTCGAGGAGATATGTGTGGCATCTTTTCAGAGATGCCAGATGCGTGGCTAGATTCCACTTAGCATTAAATGTTGAGTCAGTAGCGCAGAGACATGTAGAGGCATCTCAACAGATCAAGATCTTGATTGGGATCATAACGGGCTCAAGAAAGGAATGTATCAGTCAGTTGCGCAAGTAAAGATAGTTGGCTGAGAGAAAGTCTATAAATACTAGACTTGATCTCAAAGAGAGGGGATCGAACATATTCTAGAGCCAAGAGAGAGAGAGAAGTCTTAAGTATTGTCAAGTAATTTCCTTATAATCATAATTTTCTCATTCTTTCACTTGTAAGCCAAATCAAATACTTAACAAACTATTAAACTCATTACCCCGTGGATGTATGCATAGCCGAACCACGTAAAATCTTTTATGTTAAGTTTTAATTTACTTTCTTGTTTTACTTGTTTATTACTTACTTGAATCTCCGTGGTACGCTTGCTCATTGACATTATCTGAGTAACGCATCCACCTTCTTATATTTCAGAATTTTAATCATATTCACTGCTATAGCACATCTTAAACAAAAAAGTTAGTATAAATATCCTCTACGTAAACTGTAGGAAAAATATTAGTTACAATTTGGCGCTAGAAACAGAGACTTGTGTCCTTGTGTTTTGTTATTTTCAGCATATTAAGCTCTTTTATCACTTTTGATTTCCGTAAAAAATTCCTTTTTTCTCGATCTAAAAAAGGAAGGATTAAGTGATACTTCCTAGTAGTCGTTGCATCTTTTCATCCTCAGTTTGTTGAGTTTAAATTTTCTTTTAACAAATTTGGAATACTAGATCGGAAAAATTACCAATAGAAAAAGTGTACACTCCGATTTTTCTTCTTCGTAAGCTCACTTTGTTGCTCAGATCAAACACGAGATATACCCTTTACGTGGGATAACTTGTGAAAAATTAATCTGTCACGCTAACAAATCTAGTGATAATCTCTCTTTTAAGAAAACATGTTCGAGCTAAGATGGTGAAATCAGGCCAGTTGCATAACCAAAGGGAAAGTCAAGTGCAGACAAGAAGTCAGAGGACTGTAAATCAGGAGATAATAATCGCCTCACGCGGTCACGGAAACCTCGCAGTCGACACATGGGACAACAAAAAGATGACTGTGTGCGTGGAAAAGAAGCGGATGTACCCACCGAAGGGATGGGGCATAATCAACTTGCGTACCCACCAGGATTCACTCACCCAGCCAGGCTTAACCCAAATTTACCTTCAACTAGCAGGGTTGCGACGCTAGCAGGAGATCCAGTCCAACAGTTAACCACAATCCCCATGATAACTATGCCACAAACGAAAAATGGGGTACCCATCAATAATCACACCAATGGTCATGATAGGTCAGATGAGACCGCATTGTTTAGATCTCAACTGGATGAGCTATCTAGAGCAAACAAAGAACAAGCAGACAGAATGCTTGCGCTGACCATAGAAAATCAGGAACTGAGGAATCTTCTGTCAGATAAAGCAGAAGTATCCTTTCTATGGATACACGAAAGAGTAGAAACCTCGCACGCAAGAAACGGAAGACCTTGCGCTGAGATTCCTCATCATCTTACTCTACTAGAGAGAGTAAACCAGATCCCAGACAGAAGAATGGTAGTCCATCAGGTTAACCGGCATCAACAGGTAAATCCAATAAGGGCTGCGACTATATCCATAACCGACTCATCATACAACCCTTCTAGGGATATGACTGCGTCAAGCACATGAGCTCGAACCCAAAAGACTTCTCAACAACTCAACGATAGCTTTGAGAAAATAGTCAAGATGGGAGAAGAATTCGCATCCTTAAAAGCAAAACAGAATTGAGGAAGGTTAGAAGAGGTCTTCCTCAAAGCACGTACTGCTCCACTTTCACACCATCTAATATTGCACCGATCTCATCTAAATTCCCTCTCCCAATATTTAACTGCTTTGACCGGACAATTGAAGCCGCAACGCATTTAAAGTACTATACTAGAGTACTTGCGCATTGGTAGGATGAAGATGCAATCATATGCATATTCCCTCCTTCAATCCTAAAGGATAGCGCACTCACATGGTTTGATCACTTACCACCAAACTATATCAACTCTTTTGAGCAATTATCAAGGTTGTTCATGGAGACATATATGTACAATCAAACTACGAGAGTATGACTGAACAAAATGTTTGATTTGGCAATATACCCAAGAGATACCTTAAGGGAATACACAGATAGATGGCAGAAAATCTATCACGATATCGGAAAGTGTAGTCTCGAGGTAGCAATTAATTATTACAAATATGGACTCGTGAGAACTTCACCCATCTTCATAGAGTTGCACGCAAATTTACCAGCTATGCTGGGAGATCTACGCACGATCCAGGACAAATACATCTCTCTTCGGGAGGTCCAAAAGATGACCCACGCTCCTTCCAAAAAGGAGTAGCATAGCCGCAAATGACGTTATCCACTGAACTGGTAGAAGAGCCAAGTGTAAAAAGAGCAGCGGAACCTTTTCGAAACTCCAACTACAAAGATAAGCATATGAAGTTTAGAAGCGGAAAGGGAAATTATCGCAACATAGAGCGGGAATCTTTCAGAGATCGGATATTCACAAAGCTAAACACCAGTGCAAGTCAGATCCTGAGAGCGGTGGGACGCTTGTCAAGCTTTACGTATCCCGATACTAAAGGAAAGCAGCTTGAAGCAACCAAAGATCACAAGGATTATTGTGAATACCACGCTTACCGGGCGAATTCCAAGGAAGATTGCAAACACCTCAGGCACACAATTCAAGATCTCATTAATGTAGGGTATTTACATGAGTTCGTGTACCTAACAAAAATTCCCGCACCAGTAGGAAATGTTAACCGCATCCAACTCCTAGAGAATGCAAAATACATTCATATGATCACATGCTCATAATCTCTAGTAGCGGAAACCATAGCTGAAGTTATTCTAGAGCGCACACGTAAAAGAATAGAGCATCATGAAATATTCAAATTTACAGAAGGTGAGTTGCTCACTGATTGGGAACCGTGGATGAAATACTCTACTCACCTTTTCCACAAAGGAAATGGACCAAGAAATTGAGGTCCACAATGATTCGTTGGTATTAACATTGCCCATTCATAGATGAAACATAACTAAAATATTAATTGATAGCGGTTGTTCCCTCAATATCCTTTTTTATGAGCCATTTAAGAGAATAGGCTTGTTAGATGAGCAGATGTCTTCATCCCCATATACCTTATATGGATTCAATGGTTCTACGTCTAAGACAAAAGGTAAATTTGTTCTCCAAGTCAATACAGGTCCGTTAAAGATCAACATTAGATTCTCGGTTGTAGACGCACCTTCCCCATACAATGTAATCATAAAAATATTATGGGTCTATAAGCTGCGAGGGACAGCATCAACGTATCATCAGTGCCTGCGCTTTCCAGGACCCGATGGTGAGATGGAGATCAAAGGAGATCAACATGAGGCAAGACGCTGCAATGATAAGGCTAAGCGAGGAAAAGTCCAAAGATGAGCGTGAACGGAAGAAAAAGCGCAAGGCAAAAGCAAAGAGCAGGGGTTCCAAGAATATATGGTCAACTCAACCTCTCTGACTTATGATTCAAATCTTGTAGATAAAACCAACTCTGCAAGCGCAAAAACGAATTCCTTGGAACAAGAGGATGCTGAGAAGACCAAATAGCAATTACAGAAAGCCACTTCCTTCAGTGCACCAAAGGCTACATTCTCCGTGGTAAAACCAACTAAAGAAATTAATATTGGAACAGAAGAGGAACCAAGCTGATTAGAGTAAGAACCTTGCTGGGGAAAGAGAGAGAGGAGTCGTTGGGTGTGTTGCTAAAAGAATACATAGATGCATTCGCATGGAAACTAAATGATATGCCATACATCGATCCAAAAACTATATGCCACCACTTGAAGATTAATCCAGATGCAAAACCTTTCAAGCAACGCATCAGAGAGGTAACACCAATATACCATGACACAGCGGAAAAAGAGTTGTAGAGCTTGGTGGATGAAGGCTTCATCAGAGAAGCGCACTACCCAACATGGATTTCCAATATGGTCATAGTACCCAAAAATAATGGAGGAGTTCGCATTTGCATTGATTTCATCAATCTCAATAAAGCATGTCCGAAGGACAGCTATCCGCTGCCAAATATCGATCACCTGGTTGATGCAACCTCATGGTACGGAGCTCTGTCATTCATGGATGGATGTTCATGGTACAATCAGATTTCGCTAACAAAAGAAGACCAAGAGCACACTGTATTCTTTACTTCGCGCGTCCTCTACTGCTACACCAGAATGATTTTCAGACTAAAGAATGCGGGGGCAAGATACCAAAGGTTAGTCAAAAACATCTTCAAGCCTTGGATTGGACATTACTTGGAAGTCTAGGTAGATGATATGCTAGTCAAAACAAAAGACGCTAGGTATTATTTATCATATATATGGGAAATTTTGATGCGATGCGAAAGTACCAAATGAAGGTCAATCCAGAAAAATATACGTTTGGAGTAACGTCAAATAAGTTCTTAGGATATTTGGTAACGGAAAGAGGAATAAAAGTGGATCCAGCAAAGATAAAATTCATTACAGAAATGCCCTCACCAAAAAAAAATCAAGGGAGTGCAAAAACTGAATGGAAGATTAGCTGCACTAAGCAGGTTCATCTCAAGATCATCAGATAAATGCAAAGCATTTTTTGACACACTCAAAAAAGAATCAGATTCGCTTAGACTGAGGAGTGCGAGCACGTATTCAAAAGGATAAAGGAATATTTGACATCAATTTTAATCCTCCAAAAGCCAAAACGTGAAGAAGTTCTAACCCTTTACTTATCCGCAACTGACAATGCTATCAGTGTTGTCTTAGTAAGGATAAACAACAAGGTAGAAAAAACAGTCTACTACGTCAGCAAAACACTCAGCTCGACTGAACGAAATTATACCATAATAGAGCATCTGATATTAGCGCTTTCTGGGCTACGTAAAAGTTGCGTACCTATTTATTAGCTCATCCCGAAATAGAACTTACGAAAGCTTCAATTGGGCAAGTCCTTGAGAGCACATAAAGGGTAGGAAGGGTGGCTAAGTGGAATGCACAAATCAAACAATTCCAAATCAGCTTTGAACCAAGAACAAATGAAAGCCCCAAGTCTTAGCATATTTCTTAGCGGACTTTCCTCTAGCAGATGACGCCAGCGTAGCGGACATACCAGGATTAGAAGAGGATGAGAAAGAACTAGAAGATATCTTGGACAAAGTAAATTCACGAAGATGGTAAATTTTTGTGGATGGTTCTTCTAATAATGAAGGATCCGAGATCGAAGTAGTTTTTACCACTCCCGTAGGGGATAACATAGTTCATGCATACAAGTTAGAGTTTGAAACGACAAATAATGACGCAGAATATGAGGCGGTAATACAAGATTTACGTTTAAGCATTGAGCTTGGATTAACATATATGCGAATAAGTAGTAACTCACAATTGGTCGTACGCCAGATAGATCAAAAGTACCAAGTCATACGAACTCTAATAATGTATCTTAAAATGGTACAACATTATTCATCCCAGATACGTAATGTGAAATTCAGGCACCTCAACCGAAAAGCAACTAGGCACGCAGATGCCTTAGCTTATCTTGCCTCAATGCTAAAGGACAAGAATACACGGACAATCCCCATTAGACGCATCTATGAGCCGTCAACAAAACAGCTGGAAGTCCTGAAAACTGAAGTCGTAGCGGAAGAAGCTGGGAACGAAGCTGAAGAGGATTGGAGAATTCCAATCCATCAATACCTCAAAGATGGAACTTTACCTCCTGACATCAAACAAGCGAGGAAGATTCAAGCTAGATCTGTCAATTATCAGCTCAGAAAGGGAAACCTGTACCGAGTGTATATTTTAGGACCACTGTTACGCTGTTTTTCAAGAGCAGAAGGTCTGAAAATATTAACTGACATCCATTACAGAGACGCGGGAAATCATAGTGGAATGCGCTTATTGGCACATAAGGTAAAAATGCAAGGCTATTACTGGCCATTTATGAATCAGGATGCATTGCATATGGCTAGAAGATGCGAGGAGTGCCATAGGTTTGCAAAGAAAATTAAAGCACCGGAAACAGCCTTAAACTCAGTCCTAAGTCCATGTACATTTGTAAAATGGGGTGTGGACATAGTCGTCCCATTAGTGGAAGGAACACAAAAGATAAAATATCTCGTCGTCGCTATGGATTATTTCACCAAATGGGTGGAAGCAGCTGTGCTGCCCAACATCAGAGATAAGGATGTTTTCAAATTCTTATTTGAAAATATTGTATGTAGATTTGGTATACCCGCAACCATAGACTCAGACAATGGAAAACAACTTCAAGGGAAGAACATTGATTTGTTATTTAATGCTTTTAATATCCAAAAGAACAAATCAACGCCCATTTACCCCCAGAGCAACGGACAAGCTGAAGCAACTAATAAAACTATAACACTCAACTTGAAAAGACTTTGGATGAGTACAAGGGTAGATGGTGTGAACAATTATACAACGTACTCATACCGCACCACGAAAACAGAAGCTACAGGAGAATCGCCTTTTCTGCTAACCTACGGAACGAAGGTGGTTATCCCAACGGAAATCATCATTTCCACCATAAAGACGGAAGCTTGGGAAGAAAACTTAACCTCAGACTTGATCCTAGCCAAGCTAGATGATCTCGAGGAACACAGGGAAGTTGCGCTATAAAAAATGGTTAATTATCAGCGCAGGCTAGCAAAAGAGTATAACGAAAGAGTCCAGGAGCGTAACTTCATAGTAGGAGAATATGTGCTACGCACAATCCCAAAATATCAAAAGGTAAAGACATGGGGAAAATTGGGCCCAACTTGGGATGTCCCCTATACTATCCAGAGTATCGTAGGGAAAGGATCTTACTGTCTAAAAAATATGAAAAGGGAAGTCTTGCAACATCCATGGAATGCTCAATTCCTCAAGAGATATCATCCTTAATAATATATATGTAAACCCTGGGAGAAGAAAGGCTAGATGAGCACCTGTTTCTATCCCTATGAAAAGTATTATCAATGAAAAAATCATTTTTGTAAAATTTTAAAGGCACAAACTTGTGTACATGTTATGCATACTAGCAGGTGCTGCTCTGAGTACCACAAAAAGTAAAACAATAACCTTACGTGGGCCAAGGAAGACTCATGCGGAAACACAGAGTAGAGAACTCATATCGAAGTAAACAGCTTAATTGCTGCCCACTAGGAGGCATATATTCCCGAGAATTATGCTTCCATGATTGGGATCGACAACTCATTGTTTGAACCTCTATGATCAAGGAAAAAAGCTATATTGAGTACATGTCGCTTATTTTTATAAGAATAGAGAAAGGCCATGTGACAGTGGTCGAGTCCAGCCAGACTCATGCATCTTAAACATAAGAATTGTTCAAACATTTTTGACATGGTAATTATGCTGCGATTATAGACCACCTAATCGAAAACAAAAATAAATAAATTATTAAGTCCCTTATATATATATATATATATATATATATATATGTGTGTGTGTGTGTGTGTGTGTGTTCATTAAATTAGAGGTAGGTTTCGTACACAATCTTATTTACATACTATCTCACAAGATTTGCGCTCATTTTTCTTCAAAACTCAAACGACAATAAACTTAAAGCTAATATATTGTGATGATACTTTCCTCTTATAAAACTCTATAATCTAACCAAAACTGAGTGCAATACGAGATACCAAACATCACCATCTACCAATCTTAATTTCAACTGTTAATTTTCAACGACTAATTTCCAAAGTGGTAGATGGCGGTGTTATACATCTCGGATGATGCTCATTTCTTGTAGGAATATATTGTTTTGTAAGCTTCAAATTATTATCGTTTGAGTTTTACAGAAAAATTGGCACAAAACTTACGAGATAGTGTGTGAATAAGAGTGTGCACGGATCCTCCCTCGTTAAATAATATTAGAGATTGTTGCACGATTTGGGGTTGAAATTGGAAATGCCTTTTGACTACGTGTCGACTTCCGATACTTATGTATAGACTGCAAACTATTTTATTTTCTTTCTAAAATCCAATATGCTTGATATTAGGATGAAGATAATCCAACCATCTCAAACGATAATTCTTAACCCATGGAAAATGTGTAAATATTTATGATAACGAACATTAACTCTCATATTATGCTTCAAAAATAAAATGAAAATAACTCTTATAACGGTTTGACTAAAATAACTAATTGACTAACATGTCAATAACGAAAATTCAAAATTAAAATATTGACGACACAAACTCTAAATCATTCCAAAAGTAACGACCAAAATACAAAATAATTGTATTATTTGTTTCCAAAACCCAAACAAAAACCTCTTTGGAATTTGGAATAACGTTTCTATAATAAATAACAAATCCCATTTCTTATGGATAGAAACCTTTCTTATCCTTAGGTACGTACTCTTATAAGTATTTGTGAATCGAGGAATTATATTTGACTGGGTTGACACCCTTTCAGTCCAGTACTAATTTAGTTAGGGATACTAGGTCTTAACCTGTGCCATAACAACACGGGCGTTGTATATTTTCCTGTATAATTATGTTAAATTATTTATAAAAAATACTAAAATATGAAATGAAAGCATGCAAATCATGGCATTCTGACATAAATCAACGATGTTTCATCGAAACATAATCTTCTCTGAACTTCTGAAGTAACATTCATGTCATTATATATATAAATTTATATGGGTTTCAACTTGTGAAGTAACATTCATGTCATTATATATATAAATTTATATGGGTTTCAACTTGAGATTATATAAACGTTTTTATATTTTCTTATGCGTATTATATAAAGCTTACTTTTAGTCTGTTTTTGTATCACCAGTCTCAACTTTATGGCATTTTTTGTTATTGTGGTTAAACTGTTTTGCTTTGTTAATGTGTAAATTGTTGCCCACCTGATCTAGTTGTTACCGGAGGATGTGATGCCTACTTTAGTAACTTGTTTCGTTCTATACATTGAAGTCGAATAAGTATATTGAAGCATGATCGTGAAAGTGAGAGCTTCCCCAGTTAATGTGGCAGTCTATTTGTTCTTACTTCTTAGCATAATCGATAATTTTGGGATCCAAATTCAGACCTTCGCATATTATGTTAAGGTACAATCACTTACATATCATAAAATTGGAAGCTTGAATAGGAAACAACACTAGAGTTTTTCATCATTTTTTATAAGAACAATAGAGTCAAGTAGGTAGAGTTTCGTGTGATAGTGATCGTGATTTACGTTTCAACTTTGTCGTTAACTGTAACCAAGCCTGTCTTCAAATAGTGCTTATTTTCCATCTGCATTGGAAAGCTGAATTCTGGCTAGGTACCTTACACACTCCTGCTACCAAGATGCAGGACAACGATTCTGCTGGTAGCGAGGATTTTCCCATCTTACAAACGGATGAGTTTTCTTACAATTGTAGTTATCCACATATTGCATGCCTACATCCTCAATTGTATATTTAATTTTGGGTCAGTTAGATTCCAATTTGCATCATTTTGAAAGGATGTGTTTGTTTACCATGTCGTAACAGCTATTATTTCTAAAGTTGAAGTTGTCTAACTTATTTAGTGCCTGTTGTTCTAAGTGTGTTTGCAAATTGTCATGAAATCAAATTGGAGTTTGGGATTTTCAGGTTGACATTATTCTACATCTCAAGCCTTGTACCATACATATACGGACCAATCTCATAGCCTTCTGCAGTTCTGTTAAGTTCTGCTTATAGCAAACAAAAATGTAATTAGATTCATTGAAGTACAAATTATAGATTGATATATTTACTAAAAAAAAATGCAATTAGAGCATAAAATTTTATTTCCCAAGTTCAACAAAATAAGGAGCAAGATTAGATTTGATGGTTTCGCTTTCCCATACTAACCCTTCCCACCATTCCTTGTTTCATTTAATCGATTGTAAAGTGCTAGGAAACACACTATTAACATAAAATGGTAGCTCATTCAATTCTTGACAGTCTATCAGTTGAATATGCTTAAAGAAAGGAATCTAACATTATGGTTACATATCCTATTTAGTTTTGGCGTACTGCCGAAAACAACACGTTTGAGTCTTGAAACGGGAGAGAGATAGAGTCTTCATGACTGAATTCTGGGAGAGAGATGGAGTCTTCCTGTCTTATCTTTTGCTTTTACATGAATTTTCACGACAACGAAAGCGTAAAAAGTTGGAATTTTTTACGAGGTAATCTCTGGTATGAAAAAACTTTATTTTCTTATGGCATCTGATACATAGTTCCGATTGAGAAAAATAAATGATTTTTAACAGACGAAATCGTGTTTTTTCTATATTATAAGCTGCCACTGATTCATGTATCCTATTTTGTTTTCTTTCAATTCCACTATATCAGGGAATGATGAATTGTTCTGTGTGCTAGAAAGTTACTCTAGAAAGACCTGGTTTCTGTTATGAAGTCCAACAATTTCTTCCTTCCTGAATCTCATACCACGTCATCCAATAGTGATTTGATATTTACACCACCCAAAGCTGCGTAGGAAAGAAGACAAATATATAGTTAGTTAAAGTCGTCTTTTCTCAAGCTAAAAAAGAATAGTGTTCCCTTAATAACATTTTATTGGAAAAGAAATAGTACCTGGAACTACATTAGTTATTCCGTCTAAGAATCCAACCTGTTTCAAGTATTAACAACTATCAATACTCAGTAGTAAATATGTACCAAGAGTTGTCACTGGACATAGCTATTTGTACCTAATGGCTCAATATGGTCGAATGAGAAGTACCTGTTGTGAGCTTAAAAGTGCTGGTGATGTTGAGGAAGTCTGGTTACTCGATATCGCATCCTGGCTATGGAAGGCCTCACAACCTCCGTGATAGACTCACCAACAAGTTTCTACAGTATGTTAAATAATGAAACCTGAAATACAGGCGCAACAATTTAAACGCTCTCAGTAAAGTGTTAGAAGTTGATACCCCAGTCAATGGTAAATAGAATGGTTTTTATGTTATCTGTTTTTACCAGGGGGATACTCTCGACTACCTTGGCATCCCTGGACTACATATAGCAGGAAGCCAAGGAGTACTTGTCATAGCTATATGCCAAGCACTTCTAATGTTAAAAATCTATAACCATCTCGCCCATGTTAATTCAATGACATTAACAATTTAAGCATATGAATCTCTTGGCCCTTGGGTCATAACTTTCACTTCCAAGACCAACCAACACCGAACCTTTCACGTCAACTCCTCTTTTGCAGGAAGTGTAGACGGTCTTATAAATCTCAACACATGCTCATTTACCTTTTTTGAGTACAATAATGTTTTTGCAAATTGAAATTCAAGATTAACCGAACATCTCCATCGATAAGGCGAGGTGATTTCTGAAACATCAATTTCAAGTGGTAAGTATTTGGTTTAGAGTCAAATTTAAACTCTCAAGCCTGCATTTTTCTATAGTGAAATATATTCCATCATTTGGATGTGTTTGAACATTTGAAGGTGGTGTCTTACTCGCTTTTAAAATACAAAACTATGGTAATTAACCGTTTTTGTTATGATCTTTAGCTTAAGTAAAACCACTGAATCTTCTTCTCCTTGTGTAAAAATAGTGGAAGTTCACGAATCTACTAACAAAGTATGTTTAGTTACCTTGGCAAGGATACGAAGGAAACGTTTTCGTCTCCAGGTTTGTTGTTAACTATAAAACTGTTGAAACAGTGATTGTGAAAATGATAAATCATGGTAATGTATTAACAGCTAATCATAGGTTACAACACCCTTTCAGACGGAAAAATGTGTTACGCATAAGAGAGGAGGATTAACTCACTCGTAAAACCAATATTGAGTTTGGTTCATCTCATGAAGCTGATTAAGAACAGTTCTCACAGCTTTGTATGTGAAATAGTTAAGTACTTGCTACAATAATGAAAGTATTGGTTAGTTGAATCAACATGGGATTATCGACATTATATGTCCCGAAACGAATCGATATTATATAGCGAAAATGGAGGATTAAGGCAAACAATAATGGTCTGGTACCTTGGTAATAAACCTGGTGAGGTACTCTTATAATCCATTATGTTCCGATTCTGGTCCCCACCTTAATCCAAGATGAGTGCGAATTCTGCAAGCTAAAATATCATGGACAAAGTAAAACAATGTCACCGAGAAATATAAAAGACAACAAATAAGCATACCCAATGCACCAAGATAAGCATACCAAGATCTAAATCCAAGATAAACATACCCAATGGACCAAGAATGGTGCACAAACAAATAATTATCAACCTAATTCCGTTCCATTGAAGCTATTTATAGTACGCACAATGTTGTAGAAACTAAATAGATTTATGACTACTGTATGTATCCTGCAAAGCAGATGTAGTAATAACAAAATAATTATCAACCTAATTCCGTTCCATTGAAGCTATTTATAGTACGCACAATGTTGTAGAAACTAAATAGATTTATGACTACTGTATGTATCCTGCAAAGCAGATGTAGTAATAACAAAATCTTTTTATCATAATCTTTAATTACCAGCAGGTCCTCCAAACGACATACTTAATCCAAATACTCGTAAAGATAACGTTAAATTGAAGATTATAGCAATCTGTATCTTGTGTTTTTATGCTCAAACATTAAAAGATTTTCAGCGAAGGTCGTGTGGACAACACACTTCTTGTAAAAAGAGTACGTTTTTATTAATTTTAACATCACACTTCTTGTAAAAAGGACTTTCAACGAAGGCCGCGGGGACACTGAAATGAACGACTGCAACATAAATAAAAAAAGCATAATTGTATACCTTTACTTGAAGTTGATGCTAGCCAAGCAGCAATATAAACTGGAATAGTATTAGCTTTTCTAGCTTGAGGGTTAGCATTAATACATCTAACATGAGATGTTTTTCAATGTAACAACCTTAGATGTACAAATGCTAACCAAGTTTAACTAGGGAAGCAGTTTCTTCTCTGTAACACAACTTATTCCCTCTTAATTTAAGTAACCGTGTCACATTGTTTTGGAGTAAAAAAGAAGAAGATTAATAACCACATGCTATTAATGAGATTTTATATCTAAATAAATGAGATTTATATCCATTCAGACACTTGCAAATATCATTTATTCAAAATGGTTGAACTGCTAGTGAGAGGATCAACTATCATGAGTTGGGTTATGTACTCTCCTGCTATATGTGAGTTTAAACAATTCCTCACTTACGACTTATCTTAAATCGGTATTATTATTCTTTAGCTGCCAAAGAAAATTAAAAAAATAAAAAAAAATAAGGAAAGGAAGAAAAATATAATTAGTATTTTTGTATTTAACAGACTTATACGGGCAACATTCTAATAGCAGTGAACCCTTTTCAAAGGTTACCACATTTATACGACATACAAATGATGCAATAGTATAAAGGAGCTACCTTTGGTGAATGTCCCTATCTTTTTGCTGTCGCTGATTTTACAGGTAAGTATTTAGATACTTGGGTATCAAATATCAACAAAAATATGCATACTCAAGCAGGAGATATTTACATCAAATTTTCTTTTTATTCCGTTCCTTAGGTCAATCATCAATGAACACGGGAACCAATCCATATTGGTTAGTGGTGAGAGTGGAGCTAGTAAAATAGAGACGAAAAAAATGCTCATGAGGTATCTAGATTTCATGGGAGGGAGATCTGGTACTGAAGGAAGAACAGTTGAACAACAAGTTTTGAAGGTGGAATGAGTTTCTTATATATCTATGTTTTTTTTTCAATAATAAAGACCAAGAAAGATTCTAATTAGGATATCTGGAAGGATTTTTTTTCTCAGTCCAACCTTGTCTTAGAAGCATTTGGAAACGCAAAAACTGTGAAGAACAATAATTCAAGGTGAGCAAGTCGGACACTTACAGATCAACCTCTTTAATGTTAAACTCTTGCAAATACCATTTATTTAAAATGGCTGAACTGCTAATGAGAGGAGAAACTATCATGAGTTGGGTCATGAACTCTCCTGATAACTGAGCTCTTCCAGCAGGTGATTGTCTTTTGGTTGAGCAAAAGACCTTGTTAAGCTCTAAGATAGGCGTCTTTGCAGAAGAGTAGCCAATGTTCACCAATAAGCATAACTACTTGGTCAATATCCAAAATTTAGTTTACTTTAATGGTGGCGATCTCGCTACAAAAATATACTCTTATTAGACACAGTTCTAAATAACTCGCATACATTTAAGAGATCAAATATTCCCAAGCACGACTTTTCCAAACCAAATCAAACGAAAAAATATCATGAACTATTCTATACATGTTTGCGTACCGTACGTATAAAACTTTTTGGTGCCTTGGTGAGTAAGTAGCCAATGCAGAGCAGAAAAGATATTTAGAAGTTGATAGACCTAAATATATAATAATCCCACAATCCTGCTATGTCGAATTGTCGATACATCCATAGAACATAAAAGAAATTACATTAGAAGCTGTCTAGCTATCAAGAATGTAACAGATACATCCATATATACAAAATGTTATTAGTGGGAGTAATGGGGTGGAAACGAAAGCTTCTGCCTCTTGCTTGAGAAGCCATTAATAGAAGTCCATTATGATGATGGAGAATTAATTACTCTACTAAAAATAGCTTAAGTGATTGTTTAAGTGAATTCAAACCAATTATGTTACTGTTACTTATTTGATTTTCATGTACTTTGTGTATTAAGAAGTACTTATTAATTGCAGCCGAACATAATTGTTATTGCATCGTCTAAATCTATTTGCGTATTTATTATTTAATTACTATTTGCGTATTTATTATTCAATTACTGCTCATTAATCTGTTAATAAGAAAACCCTCTTCTGACTGTCGATATTGTATTGTTTCCTCTTCTTCTTCTTCTTCTTCTTCTTCTTCTTCAGATCAAGATATATACGAAGTATTAGAATCTCATGGATTACCAATTGGTTTAGTACCAAAAGGTGTTACAGAATTCATTTTAAATGAAAATAGAAGATTTGAAGTACATCTTGATCAAGCTTCGATTCATCATAATCAGAATATGAAGTTTATCAATATTCTATCTACTTGATTCATGGTTTGCTCCTTACTGTTGTGTTTTGGTGTTCCTTTTTCTGTTTTCAATGTAGCTAATAAAAATTTAAAACATGGGTAAATAATGTGAATTGTCGATAAATGCATTCAGTGAATTTGAGTTTTAATAATGTGTAATCTCTCTTTAATTTTTCATTTCCCAATAATCGAAACCCTAATTAACCATTTACAGAATCATATGATAACATTCAAAAGAATGTCTACATTGGAGCTGAACGACTGAATCAATTGAATTGATAATAAGAAGAATTGTTTTCTGTTACAGGACAGACTAGTATATATGCTTCTGATAGAAGCTTACACAACACACTTCTCACACACTTACACAGCACACTTCTCACACACTCTTTACACACACACATTTCACACACATTCTTTTACCCTCCCTCAAGCTCAAGGAGGTTTGTAGAAACTACTTGAGATTGCAAATGATGTGAAGTGTTGTGTACTAGCATCAACAAAATAAGTACCAGCTGCACTCCATGACCAGAAGAAATGTTGGTTCCAGGGGTGCTAACCAGAGCAGGTTACCAATTTATCTCTGTCCTACAACTGCTTTTCCATATGGATCTGTTAGTTTTCCTGCACAAGAAAAACAGTTCTCAACAACTTTGTAGCGTCATCTTTAAGAACTTTTCCCTAATGGATAAGCATTTGTTGTGAAGTAGGGTAAACATCTGATCCCTGAGAAGGTTCTATGTTATTGCCTTCAACAAGATTTGATGTTGCATGACCATATACATTTGATCCTTGTAAGGCAGTTGGGGTGGTGGCAACAGAAGCAGATGCAAGAGTAGATGGTGGTTGAGACATAGCTGATGCTGGAGACACAGCAGGAGGCACTAAAGTTGCTGACTGAACCTGACCATTAGGAGTGACTGTTGTAGTTGGAGTTCCACAAAGTAGATTGTAGCAAACTTGAATTTTGCTGTAGAGCACCAACCAGCACCAACTAAAGCAGAATATATATAACTGATGCAGTGACTGAAGGACACTTGAATCTGACATGAATGAGAACCGACAGGCAAAAATAAACCATATAGTTGTGGTGGTATTCATGAATGAACTAGAAAATATGGATGCAAGAAGAGAAACTGGTAACCAGACAATGAAGCAAAGCCTTGTCTACAGGCAGCAGCACCATCATACAACTCTATCCCAGAATAACGCAAGAGATGAAAAACCATAAGAGTACTTGGACCAAAAGCAATCTGCCATGTTATACCAACAAGTCTGTGATTCAGAATTGGACACAATCACACCAGCACACAACTCTCACAACTCTGAATGTTCCATCTCAGAAATTTTATTACTCGCCAAACAAGAATTAATCCTTTTATTTTCAATTAAAATTAAAGATCTAACTAAGATAAAAATGAACAACAGATTGCATATTGAACATATATGCAAACTGAACACCAGGTTGTATACTAAGCATATACAAACTCAACAAAGAGAACTCCAATTTGTACACCAGTACCATCACCAAATTCAATTCCATAACATCATCTTCAGTTTCATCATTAAAATTGCAAGACAACTCACTCATGAACTCTCACATGATGAGGACTGTACCAAAGTAAAATTGAGAGGAGGAGCTAACCAAAGCAAGATTAAGCACACAATGGTGCAGCAATCAGTTAACACACACACGTACCCCAAAATTGTACTGAATTTAAGAAGAAACTCTCTCCACTATTCAATGGAACAAAATTAAGCCTCTCTCTAACTAACTCTTGTAGCAGAAATTAGCATGCTCAGATCGAATAGACTCATGAATCAATACCAGTAGGACTTGATAAAAGAACTAGGTTAAAACAGAAACTAGTTATGATGAAAACAGTGTCTGATGATGGAAGTGAATATTGTTGAGATAGTGATGTAGAAATTGGACACATGTTGTCAAATTTGAAGTAAGCAAAAGATGAGATTCGAGATTACCAATGTTGATTCGATTTAAGCAGTTGAGGTAGAAGAATCAAGTTTCAATGAAAAACGAAATTGCAAACCTGAATTCCCAAGAGCTCAAGTGATTAAACCAAATTCCAAATCTGAGAATCATGCTTGATTCTGTTTGAAGACGTTGCAGTCAGAGATCAGGATCAAATCCAACTTACAGAACAAATCTTCACTTCTAGAACTCCATTATTCTTCAAGAACAACCAGCTGAATTGAAAACAGATGAGGTGAGTGAAGAAATTGACGTTTAGAAGAATAATTAATGTGGTGAAGAAGGATCGATGCCCTCAGAATTGAAAATCTGAGACTGAAGCTCTGATACCATGATAACATTCAAAAGAATGTCTACATTGGAGCTGAACGATTGAATCAATTGAATTGATAATAAGAAGAATTGTTTTCTGTTACAGGACATACTAGTATATATGCTTCTGATAGAAGCTTACACATCACACTTCTCATACACTTACACATCACACTTCTCATACACTTATCTCACACACTCTTTACCCACACACGTTTCACACACATGCTTTTATCATAACCTTTAAAATAAGTAAGAGAAGATAATAAGTTGTTCATCAAAATTTTATTCTTTTCAAGTTCTTATTTGATTTTGATTCTTGGTAATGCTTAATTTTCTTTCTGATTTTTTTTTCCTAATGCAGGTCTAAAACTGGATCTCGCCAGCCTCTCCAATAAAGTAGTTTAATCCTAAAGCTTTCGTTCAATCGATTATGGAGTACTTCAGAGAAAAAATCATACTACTCTTTTAGGTAGTTTATTTGATTTATAACCAAGGGGCTCTTATTCATAATTTCGCATAGATTTGTTTTAGGTTTTTCTAAAATGGGTTTGTTTCAGTTTTCAGTTTCAAGAATCCTCCATTTTCTATAGAAAGCTTCAAAACCAGTACACAATACGGTTTGGATTATTTTAAGATTTGGTTTCTAATTTACTTTTGTGGTCTTTATCTTTTATGTTTTAGTTTCATACTAATTGTGTCTGTACTTTCGGTGATATCAGGTAAGGACACGTGAGAGTAGGTCTTTGCATTTGTAACCCACTGATGTGAAAGGCTTAAAGGAACTTGATGTATCAAAACTGAAGGTAATGTATCTTCTTTCTCTGAGAAATTAATTCTGTTTATATTCCTTAAGAAGTGTAACGTTGTCTCAAATGCTGCTTCATTTTCTCATTGACTATGCTATCTCAGGTCACTTGGGGTCCGGGTTGTGTTGTTGCTTCTCTTTTCTTTGTTGAGGTAGAGATAAAACTGTTAGTGGTCTGTTGTTTGTTAAAATGAACGTGTGTTTGTTCAGTGAACTGTTCTGAAAGTTCCTTTCATGACTTGATGGGTATACCGTATATGGTGCTACATTCACGCCTCTTATCACCTCTCGCTGAAGCTTTCTCGAAAATGGATTTGAGTGCAGCTCATGAAGTCTTGGAAAATAATGGGTACAAGGACAATAAAGGAACACTGAACAAGGTTGGTGGTGCATGCTCAAACTCTCGAAAATGTTGCTCATTTCATAGTTAGATACTTAGATGTTCGAGTTAGATTGTTCTTTCTGTTATTTTGCCAAGTTTAAGCTATTATTTATTGGCAAGCAGGACATTGTAACAGAAAGTGATCAATTCAGGTGCATGATTTTCCTTTTTTATTTTGTAACTACTGAATGTACAGTACGTAAATTTGTAAGTTTATTGTAGTGGTTATGACTTGCTTTATTCTGTTTCATTTACAAAACATTTCCAGCATTGAAGAATTTATACCATTGTTACGGGAGCGTATGAATGTCTTAAATTCTTATGTCCGCCAGTTTTTAGTAGGATGGATCACTGTTTTGGATAGTGTTCCAGATATTGATATGCTCGGTTTCCTACCCGACTTTCTTGATAGTAAATATTGTTGCTTAAGAAAACTAATGAGTTCTCACGACGCCAAGTTTTTATAAACTCATTATCACAGGTGATAGTCTGTTTGCTTATCGAGAGTGTGTAAATCTTTTTCAGGTTTGTTCTATATGTTAAGTGATTCTAGCCATGAAATATGGCAACAAGCGGATTCTGCACTTTCTGAATTTCTCCTACAAATCAAGAATTCTCCAGTAAGACTCCTATGTATACAGTAATATTATAAGATTCCTGTACTGTGTGCGGCTCCCGTTGCATCCTAAATTAGATACTAGACGTAATGTGTTATCAAGCATCTGAAAAAGGAAAGGTAAACTTCTTATGGTTTATAACTTGAGCAGTTACTGCGAAGTCTGTAGATTATGGTCGCATGGCTGAAATTTTGGTTTAAATGGCAGCTGCTCTGGATGAATTTACCTGGCTGACTTGGATCATATGGGTAAGCGCACCACCTTATATAGGATGTCTTAATCTTACGTTATACTCTATATCATTTCTCAGCCTATTTTCAGAGGTTAGGTAACTCTTTCGGTAGAGAATGATTTTGTGTTTAAGTCAATATAAGAGATTGTCTGAAGGTTTATTTCAGATTTTTCTCTCAAAGTACTGTCCCTTCACATATGGCTATGGAAAGCTTGCAGAAAGGTACCATCCAATTAAGATAAAGCCCCTTCGTTGAATTTCTGATTTGCTCTTAGGTTAATTACATAAGATAAAGGTTTTCCTTCAAGTAACATATAGTCGATACGTTGTTGTTGTTGTTGCTACAGAAAATAGAATGTAGTGGATGAGATATAAAGAGAGTATAGAGGACGTACGGGGGGATGAAATCTGTAACTCACTGTTGTTTTCGGTCTTATGCATGCGGTAAAGGTTTTAAATCATTTGTTGTAAGCTCAGGGTTGTTCAAGGTGAACCAGGTGACCTGTTCTCTCTATACCATGGTAAGGATGTATGCGAGACAGAGACAGTGGATATCATGGTAAGTATGGTCTCCGATCTTCTTATATGCCCACTGACTGCTTATAGTGGCATCAAAAGAATTTGTTGGTTTCTAAGCTATTACACTTTGCAGGGTCGTGTGGTATTACTTGCACACTGGGTATGTAAGCTATTACTTTCTCTGATTGGTACGTCTATTCATCTACAGTTTCACCTGTGTCATGTGGCTGGATGGATCTAATTGTAAAGGTTACATATTTACAATGTTACTCTCAGCTTTAGCATGTGTTAAAAAGAATAAACCAAGTATGGGAAAGCTTGCTGGATATATTCAATTATCAATAATGCCGTACTTATATAGCATTGATTTTGGAATATACTGCCCCCATGATCGGAAAGCTATTACCATAGGTAAGTCTATTCTTCTACAGTTTAGATTGATGCATTGCCATGTAATTGAAATGATCTTATCCTCCCAACATATTTTATTCATAAGTCCAGTTTTCTCTGTATTGTACCTACAAAAGGATTAAACCAGGGTTCAGAATAGGGTAGTAGGCCGAGAGACGGAGCGCAAAACACTATATGAGTATAGTGTGCCTAAAAACGGAACTATTGAAAAGGTAAAAGTGACAATTGGATGCCTAGCATATGAAAAACAATTTCTATTTTATTTTTATTTTTTCACTGATTATAACAACAGCGCAGGCACCGTCTTACACTGGTGAAGCAACTAAGAGGGCGATAGATTCGGAGTGGATGGATTTTTTGGATTATCACAATATAGAGGCAGCATTGGGAGAATATTTTATTTGTACGATTGAATTTAAGGCATTAGTAGAAAATGGGAGCACATGCATGTGATAAAAGGTTGAGCGAAAGAGTAATCTGCGCGTATGTACAGTTTCTTTCCCCCGTACATGTAATGTAATAAGATCGACTAAAATGGATCTTTTATGAACTGATATTCAAAACAACATTGTTTGCTACTGTTGTTCACCAGATTGAACCACTCCCACTTTTCGAGTGTTGTATTATTAGAGTTCAAAATATAAGTGCACTATTATCGATTAAAATTAAATGTTCGCTAACATTATCGATTAAAAATAAAATATGGATAATTCTAACCGGGTAAAAATTATCAGGAGATCAGTTTGGAAAATAAGTGGTGCGATATAAGTGGTGCGATGAAAGGACTATCAAATACTAAAATGCAACATATAAGAAGCATAGATGTTGATAAAGTCATCCCCATCATCAAATTAAGTCAAAACCTAATGATAAAACAAAAAAAAAGAAAAATTAAATCATATTATTCTGTAATGTTTATTTTAAAAAAAATTCATTTACGGACATAAATATAGCGTACCAACCCAGATTAGAACCCTGTGAAATAACTCGTGCCGTTTCGGCATGTGTGATACCCTAGTGTATTAATAAGACTGTTAGCATGAACCTAGCACACAAAGTATATGTATAAATATGTATACTATTTACAGACCTGTAAATATAGGTGATGTAGTCAGGGCTCAGAGAATGGGCTCTATATTGGCCTCTCAATATATCTGATTCCAAACAAAATTCATACTTTGTTGAAAATAGTTATTGAATAAGAATACTCGATTGAGAGTCCCAAGATATCTTCTTACCAAAACTGAAATCATCCCTGGGATAGAAAAATAACATAAATGTTACTTGAGGGCATCAACCAATATTTCTACAAATACCTAGTGATCAAGAATGTTGTTACCTTGAGATTGAAATCAACTATTAAACAACCAAGTTTAACAACATTCTTATCTTTATAAGATAAATCAGGATGTCCATCCTTCTTGGAAATGATTTAGGATTGTCCTTACCGCTATAAAAAGAAGGTATTCCAATAAAACCTATAAAGATTAATACCTTAAAATCAATGACCATATCCAGTGAATCTTTTTCAGCATAAAACAATTTTGACTGAAATCAATAAGCTTTTCTTGGGGAAACATAATTCTAGCTACTACTTTTTTGTTACATTGAAGATTATACTTGCATATAAACAACCAAACACCCTTTTTATAAGCTTTCCGGAGAGTACAAAATTGTTTAATTAGTCGAGCAATCAAGCTTGATACGAAATCAGAATAGTCGCTTATTCTCATCTTTATTTTCAACTCGTTCAACCTTAGAAAAGTGAAACGGAGTAAACCCAGTAAGGAAAAAGAAAAAATAACAACAATGAATTGAAAATCAGTAGTTACACAAAAAAGAACGATTCAAAAATCTAGGGCTTACTTTGATAGCCAAAATTGAGAAAGATATAAGAACCTTAATTTGAGATACACCAAATGAGTCGATCTGTGGGAAAAATTTGTTGATGCGTGTGGGTTTATAAGATTCCATTCCACTGAAAGGAAGAACAATCGGTCTTTCCAGGAGATTATGAGCTTCAATTCCGTTTACTGGAAGAACATGAAACGGCTATGACTTAGATATCCCTTTGGCCAGTTTTTTTGCAGCATTCATTGATTCGGAAAATCAACATGGAATCCGAATTGTTCTTAAAATCTTTAATCCTCACCACTCTTTACACGTCCCCTAAACAAATCCTGGCCCTCCTTTATCTGTCCTCAAAATAGATCACAACCACTTTTTATCTTTCTCCAGATGAAATCCTAACCACTTTTTATAACTACTTTGTGTTTTATACTCTTGGTATATATCATATTCATCGATTAATTTAAGTTTTTTTTAACGCTCAAGGTAGTCAGCGCATATTAATAGCTTGACCGGGACCGGACTCAAAACTAGTCATTTGAAGGATCCTTTCGCTTTGCTGGTCATATTATTGAGACCTAAACACAAAATGACATTTTACCTTTTAGCTGAATATATGTCATATCGTACATACGGGTTTACATGCTTCTAGCTTGATAAAGTGTAGTTATGAAAGAAATTACATTTTGCACTTCTCTCTGGCTGATGTGATCAGCTCTACAATCCGACGACCTCATAGGCCTTTTCTATTCGTAGTTCAAAGAAAGGCGAGCCAAAGTCGATAACAGAGGTTGCGGCATTCCTATCAGGAGGGGATTCCCTTTCAATTGAGAGAATACCATACAGATACTAAACCATGATTTAGGCAGGAAAACACATCAGAAACTAGGTCTTAGGACAAGTCCTATCCACTTATCAAATATCCAAATTTTTTTATTTTGGACATGTCAAATGGATAAATTGGTTTGGCCAACCAACATATTTGCGGGTTTGCACATCGCGATAGAGTGTTAGTCATGCGACCAATTTTCTGTCGCTGAGTTCTTATCTCAACCGTTGATTTTTTCTTTAATACAAGTGATCTTATATAATTTATAATTTCGATCATAATTTTTCATCTAGGTTTAATCCAATGACTATTTTTAATTTAAATAATAATCAGTTCTTATACAATTTTTAATTTTAATTATATGCAATTTGATTTTAAAAGGGATAAGAAAACTTAATAATTTGATTGAATTAACTAAAATTATATTAACACACTAATCTTCATTATATTAATTTACTATACAACGCTTACAAGATATAAACTAGGGCAGTAAAAACTTAAATAAACACTTCAATAAAAATCTCGACCATCTTTGGCCTCCTTTTTATCTCAATTTCACGTAACTCGCAATTGATACTCTCTTGAGAAGATTTTCCTTAGTTTTTGTGAGCAGTAGTACGGTTAACTTTCGAATTTTCTTTATTTTCATTTTTTCTTACCTTGAACTCTTCTTTGTCTTTTATTAGCTACAAATTGTCTTGGTTAACATCCAAAACTTGAAATCATGTTTTCTTTTTATCATTCCCTATTTTTTTTTATAACCATCGTATATCTTATTAATATCAGCTTTAACTATGACTCCTGAAAAATCAAGTTGGGTTGCCAAATCAAGTTGGGTTATTCTTCCATTCGAATATTTTTTGTGAATACTTAGTAGAAAATTAAGAGTTTTGAGTAGAAAATTTTTTTGAAAAAATTTTGGTGTAAAAAATAGTTTGAAATTTTAGGCATTTTTATAAACAGCGGAGAGTTAGCCGTTGGCGATATAGTTTATGTCGAACGATACAAAGTCTTGGTTGCCAGTGATATAGACTTGATCGTCACTGACAAAGACTTTGTTGCTCGACAGACTCCTAGTCGCTTACTTCATTTCTGATAGTGGTGCGGCTAGCTTGTCCTACCACCTGGCTTGGTAACCTAACCATTTTTCCCATGTAGATAGGACTTGGCCTTAGTATAGCAAATCCCTCGATGAGGCCTCAGAAAAAGAACATGCACATATAACATCAGTGAAATATTTTTAGTATTGAGGTTGGATCACCCATTCCCATTTACGATCGAGTTGTCTGTCTATCTTTGATAGGTGAGTAAAGGATTTTATTGAAAAAGGGCAAAAGCCAAGAACACAAAATAGTGTAAGTTACATATTTCCAACCAAGGTAGGACCAAGAATCCACCCCAAGAGAAAGAAAAACCGAAAATCAAAGAGATAAACCTAATAGCACACAGTTGTTATACTGTTCTTACACTACTATTAGCTTGAGAGTGTAAGTTTTTGAGTGTGATGTGCACATGTGTGTAAGGTGTATGTTAGCCTTTACAGGCTGTTATAGGTGTATGTTAGCTTAATTTGTCTGTTGAAAGGTACTTTCCCTTTCATTTGGATAGTTAACTCTGTAAATTGATTTCATGTTCTTCTATTAAAGAAACTCTTCTTCCTCTTCTTCTTTTATGGTATCAGAGCAACTAAAAATTTCTGATTCTTACTTCTTTCCGCTGATTCACTTCTCATTGTTTTTATTTTTTTTATGTTTCATGATTCGTGAATTTGCAGAACCTTCTTCAACAAATATGAAAAATCTAACTTCCAACTCTATTTCTAGGGTTTCTTTAAATCATCTAACAAATTTTGTTACCATCAAACTCAAAGATGATAATTACATTACCTGGAAAAATCTTATGCTTCCAGTTATTCGAAAATATAAAATTCAAAAGTTTCTCGATGGAACCTTCATTTGTCATATTCAGTACATAACAAAAAGAAATCAAGAAAATGGAATCGAAAATCAATTGTATACTGATTGGCTTGATGAAGATGCTACAATCATGATGTGGATTCATTCCATAATTTCAGACACAATCATTGCATATTTCTCCAGATCTACCTCTTCTCATCATATGTGGACTAGCATTGAGGAAAGATTTACAAGATCATCCTGAACTCATTCAATCCAGCTGCGTACTAAGTTGTTGGCTCTTAAACGAGGTGATAAATCAATTCCTAGTTTGATAAATGAGATCAAACCTCTTTCTGATCAACTTGCTACAACAGGTGAGATTATTTTTGATCAAGAACTAGTTGTTATAACTCAATCAACATTAAACTCAGATTATATACCTTTTGCAACTGCAAAAAGACATCGAAATCCACCTATATCTTGCATTGAACTTCATAATAATCTTCTCAGTGAAGAAGCAGTTATTAATGAAAAAAACAAATTTTTACTAAATGAATCTGCTAATAGAGATTTTGCTGCGCATATGCCTAATTCAAGATCATACAACAGAGGTTTTGGAGGACAATTTCCTAGTTATCATTCTCAATTTATGAGACCTAGTAGGCCTCCTAATTTTTAATATGGCAGATCTCTCACTCCTATGTCATCCAGTAGCAGCTCAGTTTCATCTCAAACTAGCTCTATTAGGCCTACTATTAGCTTTCAACCCTCATCTTCTTCAACTATGGTTTGTCAAATTTATGGAAAATCTGGTCATGGTGCTGTTGAATGTTGAAATAAACTCAATTTTGCATATCAAAACAATCATACTCCACAATATTTGACTGTTATGCTAGCTTCTGCAAATATAATGGGCGGAAATCCATGGTATGCTGACACTGGTGTCAACAATCATATTACACATGATGATTCTGAAATGCAAGGTGTTTCTTCTTATGATGGTGATGATGAGATTTATGCAGCAAATGGGGAAGGTATGCACATCACTCATACTGGTTATTCTTTAAAGTCTACACCAGCTTATACTTTCACTCTTAATGATATTCATCTTGTACCAAAATCTGCTCAAAACCTTCTCTCTGTCCATAAGTTTACTTCAGATAACAATTGTTCTATAACTTTTGATTGTTCTGGGTTCTTTGTGAAGGATTTATCAACTGGGAAGATACTTTTGCAAGGCCCACATAAAAATGTACTTTATCCAATCCATTTATTATACTCTTCTTCAAATAAAGCACTATCTGCTGTCGCAACTACCGTTTCTCTATAGGTTTGGCATAAGAGACTTGTTCATCCTTCATTTCAAACACTTCAGCATGTTTGTAAATTTCTATCTACAAATAATGTAATCAAAACACCAATATTCTCTAATGATTGTCAACTAGGAAGGAGTCACAAATTACCCTTTACTATGTCAGTCCATTCAAGTTCAAGTCCTTTAGAACTTTTACATCTTGATCTTTGGGGTCCATGTCCTGTAACATCCTTCTGTGGTTAAAAATATTATGTGAATATATTGGATGATTTCTCTAAATTTTGTTGGCTTTTTCCTCTCTATGATTGATCTGATTTTAAGAAGATATTTTTTCAGCTCAAGGCTCAAATTGAGCTTCAGTTGAATTGTCTTATTAAAGTTGTTAGAACTGATGGTGGTGGTGAATTTCTTAATAAGTAACTCTCCTCATTTTTTGATGCTAGTGGCATTAATTATGAAATTTCTTGCCCTCACACACCTGAGCAGAATGGTGTGGCAGAGTCTAAACACAGATATTTGGTTGATAATGGGAGGACTTGTCTCATCCAAGATGGTATCTCTGGAGCTTATTAGGTGGAAGACTTTAGTAATGCTAATTACACAATCAACAGATTTCCTACTAGATCCTTGAGATTCAAATCTCTATTTGAGGTCTTATTTCATAAAAGGCCATATTATAATTTTCTTAGATCTTTTGGCTGTCTTTGTTTTCCCTGGTTAAGACCTTACACAACTAACAAGATATCTCCTAGAAGTATATCCTATATTTTTCTAGGATATAGCAGTAACCACAAGGGCTAAATATGCTTGGATTATCAAACTGGCAGAATTTATATATCCAGACATGTGGTGTTTCATGAATCTTCATATCCTCTTAAAACATTTACTTCATCTATTGTTTCCTCCACCAATATGACTTCATGATAAGTGCATAATTTACATATTTTAAGTATCACTTCCTTCTATTTATTTGCTGTATTTTGTGTGAATTATTATGTTTTATTCTTACATTTGTAGTTTATGTGTTTTATTAGGTTACATCTCTGAAAGAAGTGAAATTGAGCTCTACAAGGAAGGATTGCTAAAGACCCAGTGTATCTCATTCAAATCCAGGATTTCTACCCACCATCTTGTAGAGAATTGAAATATGGAGCCAATGCAAAAAGAATGAGGTCATTCCGAGTTCGTTTGAAGAAGTTATGAGCAAAACCGTGAAACCAACTTGGATTTGGTATCTGTTGGGCCTTATTGGGCCTGCGCGGGAAGAGAAATAAGGGAAGCGTTTTGGGCTCGTCTTTGACGTGAAAATTAGGGTTCTTGTTGATTTTTGAGGAGGTTAAGTCTCCTAATTGGATAAGGAATCAAAAGGAAGTGGAAAAGTCTAATGAGACTAGGTTTCCTAGTTGGATAAGGATCAAGAGAAGGTTACCAAAGCCTATATAAAGGGGAGCCTAGATACGATTTTTGGGGGAACTTCTCATAGATAGAAATTACTATTTTCTTTAATATTTTAATGGCTTTTAAGAAAGCTATGTCTAGCTAAACCCAACCGCTGGGACAATGGAGGAAGCCATATTTCATAAATGAATTGTAACTATTTTTGATTCTTAATGACTTTTGTATTGATTTTAATTGATTTATGATTTTTCTTAATTAGTTGTGATTTTGTTTGATGGAGTATGCTGGGACTTAAGAGCTTTTGTTGCGCCATGCTTGTGATTTACAATTAATGTTTTAGAAATCTACTTTTGGAAAATAAACAAAGTCAATAAAAGAGTTATAATTGTTAAAGAATCATTGTGGAAATCATTTAGAAGTGATGTTGGTGGAATCCTGAGTTCCAGTTTCTCCAAATAATGTTAAAATCTTTTACTTATTTTCTAGTTTAAATTAAAATTAGGTCTAAAACGAATCTTCACAAGTCTCAGCGAACGAACTATTTTTACCACTTTTCTAAAACGATCACTTCACCTACTGCTATTGTTGCTAATATTTTCCTTCTAATAATGCTCTTGTTCAAGCTGAACCTGCAAGTGCTCTGTCTCATGTTACATTTGCCTCTCCAGATGTTCTGCTTCCTACTACTGCTCCAGTTGTCTCACAAGATACTTCTCCTATTACTTATACAAATGGTTCTTCCTCTTCAACCATTTCTTTTGGTAAAGCTCCATCAGCATTATCTCAGGCACCTACTAATGGGAATCTTATGACTACAAGGAATAAACATGGAATCTTTAAGAAAAAGGTATTCTCTACAAAACACTCTCTTTCTGCTGCCTTCATTGCTCTAACTCCACCATCAATACCTACTTGTGCTAGTCAATATAAGAAAAATCCAAAATAGAATGCTTCTTCAATTGCTGAGTACAATGCTCTTCAATCTGCTGGTACTTGTCCACTATTCCTTATGATCCATCTCAGAACCTTGTTGGATGTAAATGGGTTTTCAGACTCAAGTATAAACCAGATGGTTCTATAGATAGATATAAGTCCAGACTAGTAGCCAAGGGATTTCATCAACAAGAGGGTCTTGACTATAATGAAACTTTTAGTCCAGTAGCAAAACCAACTACCATCAGAATCCTTCTAGCAGTAGCAGTTAATTCAGATTGGCCTATCATTCAGCTTGATGTGAGCAATGTATTCCTGCATGGATATCTGGTTGAAGATGTTTACATGACTCAACCACCTAGATTTGAGGACCCTGATCATCCCTCCTATGTCTGTAAACTTCAAAAATCCTTTTACGGCCTTAAACAAGCACCAAGAGCTTGGTATGACAAGTTGTTAACTGTTCTTGTCTTTTATGATTTAAAGCTCTCTTCTGTTGATTCTTCATTATTCATGCAGAAAGTTGGTTCCAGAATTACAGTTCTCCTGGTTTATGTTGATGATATTTTACTCACTGGCAACTCTAAGGCTTACTGTACTGAGCTCATTACTCAACTTCAAACTCATTTTCCAATCAAGGATCTGGGTCCACTTCATTACTTCTTAGATATTGAAGTCAAAAGGAATGTTCATGGTTTGTTTCTATCTCAAACAAAGTATGCTCTGGATCTTCTTACCAGATTTGATATGGCTGGAGCTAAGTGTTGCTCATCTCCTGTCCCTGTTGGTTCAAAACTTAAGGCTGATTCTAATGGGCTCATAACTGATCCTTCTTCTTATAGGTCTCTTGTTGGTGCTTTACATTATCTTACCTGGACTTGACCTGAGATTTGCTATACAGTCAATCAGGTCTGTCAACGTATGCAAACTCCTACTAATGATCATTTTGTGTCTGCTAAGAGAATTTTGAGGTATATTAAGGGAACCATTGATTATGGTGTTTTATTTAGCAAAGGATTATGTGTTGTGTATGGTTTTAGTGATGCAGACTGGGATGATGATCCAGATTCCAGAAGGAGTACTGGGGGATACTGTATTTTCTTTGGTTGCAATCCTATCTCTTGGTCTAGTAAGTGACAATCCATTGTTGCAAGGTCTTCTACTGAAGCTGAGTTCAGAAGCTTGGAAAATTTTGTTGCTAAGGTGCTATGGGTTTGCAATCTCCTCACTGATCTTCATGTATTCTTACCTGCTCCTCTATCTATGTTTTGTGATAATCTCAGTGCAATTTCTTTTTGTTCTAATCCTGTGTTTCATACAAGGATGAAACACTTGGACATTGATTACTATTTTGAGAGGGAACTGGTACAATCGAATAAGTTGTTCATCTCCTATATTTCCACTCATGGTCAAGCTACAAATATTTTTATAAAAGGTTTGGCAGGATCCAGATTTGCTTTCCTCAGAGACAAGTTCAAAGTGCTTCCTAAGTCTGCATTGTTTTACTTGAGGGGGGCTAATAGCACATAGTTGTTACACTCTTCTTACACCACTATTAGCATGAGAGTGTAAGTGTGTGAGTGTATTGTGCACATGTGTGTGTAAGGCGTATGTTAGCGTTTACAGGCTGTTATAGGTGTATGTTAGCTTAATTTGTTTATTAAAAGGTACTTTCCCTTTCATTTGGATAGTTAACTCTGTAAATTAATTTCATGTTCTTCTGTTAAAGAAACTCTTCTTCTTCTTTCAAAACCATCCGCAAATAAATCAATTATATATTTATTTATTTTTGTGATAGAAGGTTAAACGATTATTGCTAAGAGAAAAAAGTAATACAGCCTGGCCCAATATCTTCAGACAAAGTCAACTTAACATATTACAGTGAAAAAAACTAATGCACTCCCCTGTTACCCTCGTAACTTGCATTCATTACCCAATATTCGAATCCCACCAGAACAACAAGCTTTTAACCTCAATAATCAATGTGCATAGAGTTTTTGGCCTTTTGTTTGCCTTTTTATTCCATATCTTTCTCACCAGCAGGCTTTCCATATGATTGTAAATGGGATTAACTGTTGGATAAAAATTATTCGTGTAACAAAGAAACAAACCAAAACACCAGAAGCTTCGCAAATGTTAACGTTAGCGCAAATATCACATTTTCAGACAATCACTCAAAACACAGATAAGAGGAGTCGCATGTTCAACAGACTGCCCTTAACTCGATATTTGCCAGGTACACTTTAGAAAAGTGTTGCTATACCTTTTAGAGTTGGCAAATCGAATCCAGGATAAAACCTCTTGATACCAACCCAGTTAGCAAGAATCGTTGGCTCGTTGTGAACTTAACAGAAGAATAAGATAAAAATAAATCTAGTGCGCACAACAAAGCGAGAAGAGGGGAAAAGACGACATGATAGTAGCTGCGTCTGGGGTAAGTTGAAAATGAAAATTCTTTTTCTTTTATAGACAAATTTGAGATAAGAGAATTAAATTGTATTTATAAAAAATATTTTAATTTATTTCTCATTAATTCACATAAATAATAAAACGGTTTTTAATTCACATAAATAATGAAACGGTTTTAATATTTATTATATGAATTTAAAATAAAACCATTAACTCTTGATAGACACACGCTGGGCACACGCCGTCTCACGCCAAGCATACGGCGGCTCACGCCAGCTCACGCAAAACACACGCAAAAACACACACGCAAGCTCCGCAAGCCCGCGTGCGTGCTTCGGTGCGAAGCACCGCACATGTGTGAATTTGCCCACTAGCCCATTCCCTTAGTCTATATCCAATCCACACGTTTTTCCCTTAGAAGCAACTTTCGTGGTAATTAGATAGACTTTATCCTTGGTTTATCCCATGCGGGACAAACCAAAGGTTTCTCATTCACATAGAAGTGAAAAATGGATTTTTTATTTCCACACACAATATAGGCTAGTGACCCTTTGGTCCCATCAAGATAATTTTTGTAACAAAATATTTTTTTGTAAATAAGCAATAAATTCATTTTTAATTCTAACAATCCCCCACATGAATGAAGAAGGCGATAAATCAGAAAACCGGAAAACGAGAAATACCTCTTAAGCAATAGGTGACCATATGGAATTGAACCTTTACTTAGTGAGAAGTACCGGAACTACTTGATGGACAGTGAACGCGATGTCTTGAACTGCCATCGTTTGGTGTAGTTCTTTAATAGCTCCTTACGCGAGATATCTCTCAAGATTGCTGTTAAGTTCACGTCGTTGTGTCCGTGTTCTCCCTTGACATATCCCGTTTCTCAGAATACTCTAGAGAATCAGCTCAGTTCTCATAGGAAGCGACCCACTTCCTCATTCAGATAGGTGAGTTCTATCAAGAGTGTTAACTGCTACACCCCATTTCAATCTTAAATTGAAACTATAAAACTCATTAAGACTTTACTATAAGCCATCCTCACATGCAGTCACACTATCCCGTCTACACCATTAGGGAAAGGACAGAGAAAATAATTCTCTGATAGTGTTCAATTTTTACCCACCACAAATTAGTTGTCTCATTCAAAACCTTGATCTTGGGATCTCCAGTCAGCAAGGTTGAGTATCCTTCATGGAAAGTTTTAATTGATGAACTTAAGTCCCATCCCCCTCGATGCATTACTAACTATCTCCTTGGACAAGCCTTTCGTCAAAGGGTCCGCGATATTCTCTTTAGACCTCACAAAGTCAACAAAAATAAAGCCATTCGAGATTAGTTGTTTTAGAGAATTGTGTTTTCTCCGAATATAAATGGATTTTCCATTATTATTGCTGTTTTTAGCATTAGCAATTGCAGCTTGACAATCACAATGTATAGATATAGCTGGCACAGGCCTATGCCAGAGAGGAATGTCTTCTAAAAAATATCTTAGCCAAGCGGGCTTCCTCTCCTGCTTTATCTAATGCAATAAACTCGGATTCCATAGTGGACCGAGCGATACAGGTCTGATTGGAACTCTTCCAAGACACTGATCCACATCTTAGAGTAAAAACGTACCACTCGTAGATTTAGACTCCTCTGAGTCTGCTATCCAGTTTGTATTACAATGTCCTTCAAGGACTGCAGAGTATCTCTTATAACTCAAACAAAGTTTAGAGTGTATTTTTGGTACCTTAACACTCTAAATGTGCATCCCAATGCTCATATCAAACTGGTTATATTTTCTAAGTACAGATTCAATGTAATGAGATTGTCTAAGACTATATCTATTAGACTCTCTTCTAATTTTCATCCCTAAGATTACATCTGAGGGACCTAAGTCTTTCATGTCAAGGTCTCATTCAACATGTTCTTAGTGGAATAATTACATCTATGGTTGTATCCAGTATAATCAGATTATCAACATACAAGCATACAATCACACATGTATCATTCACAAGTTTAGTGTAAACATACTTGTCATATTCATTTATTTTAAACCCACTAAAAATCATTACATGATCAAAATTTTCATGCACTAAAGATTTCTTTATTCTAAATCTTTTGCTTCTTCAAGGCTCAACTTCATCTTCCTATAGAAGTAGAGGGTGACACGTAGAAAGGACATCTAGGGGATCAACACATATCATGAGAGATTCAGATTTCAAGGAAAAATAATTTTTTCCAAAGAACATAACATCCCTAGATTCCATATTGGTATTTAGACCAATTTCTGAAATATCAGAACTCACAACCCTAACCCTATAATATGTAGTGTTCAGGATATCATATGAATACACAATCAACAGTTTTGGGTCATGTCTATATCCTCTTATGTGGAGGGATGGAAATCTTATCCAAGCACCCCCACATTTTTTGAAGTATGCAAAAATAGGGTTGTCTACTTTTCTGATCCATTAATAAGTACTTGTTCAGGATATAGCAAACTGAGAGGACGGCCTCCCCCCACAAGTTCGCAGGTAGTCCTGAGTTAATTAGCATGACATTCATGATCCCCTTAATGGATTATATTTTCACCTCTAGTTTGAACTGAGTTCATGTCAACTAGGTCTGAGTGAATTAATTCTAAGGGTTTTAGAAATTTCTGAACACTTTTCTTATAAGACTTTTTAGCATATTTTGATTCTATGCAAATTTAACATTTTATGTTTACTTTCCAAATTAAATTTGGGAATGCAGCCTATGCTGGCCAGATTGTTCATTGAATAACATGACCAAGTCTTCCATGTCAAACATTCACTGACATACAAACATAAAAGGAATTATTTTTATTTAATTAAATTGAGATTACATCTAATTTGTAAAAACCCTCTGTCTTATAGCTCTATCCACTGAGTTACACAATTTTTCCAGATTCATAAAAACACTTATCATCTAATATACTACAAGATACAAGAATTTTACAGATGTCCGGAACATGAACAATTTATTCAATGTGAGAATTTTGCCAAAAAATGAGCTTCAGCCCAACTTTGCCTTTTTCCGCAACCTGTGCTGCGGACGAGTTACCCATATAGAGCTTTTCTCCTTCCCCTATCTTCTGATAGGAGGTGAACACATCTTTGTTTCCGTAGACATGCTTGGTAGCACCAGAGTCTACCCACCAGTCTCTCACATTGGTTACCAGATTGACTTCATACACTGTACCAAAAACCTTGTTCTTGTTGTTTTTCATAACAATTAGCATTATTTTATTTTATTTCTCTATAAATAAAATCCTTACGATTTCTATAAAATATTGCCTAATTTTAATATGAATATGATTTATTTATAATCAAATAATAACCACTCTACGCATGCTTCATGTAAAATCATTTTAGTGCATGATAACTACATTTTATTATGCGTATAATAATTGTCTTAATTTTATGCATTAAATTTAGTGTATAAATTTTAGTGCATCTCAACGTTTCATCAAACGTGTCCTACGGTTGTTAAATTTAGTGTTTTAACCGTTTTAATAATATCAAGACAGCATGCATACGATTCATATATTAAAAATATATTATGATTATAATTAATAAATCATACCTGTATATTATGATTCGTTCATATTCCGTTGCTTCCTTTAGAACGACCAAGAAAACTGCCTCCGAAAATTCCGCAATTTAACGACCAAGAAAATTGCCTCCGAAAACCATCAGAAGCAGATAACCCAGATTCATAATCAAACACGAATTGAACACCTTCCTCTGACGAAAACGAATAACATAAACAATCCCGGATGACCATCTTTCTATGACTTAAACCCGAGCCCAACCCAAATTGAGTGTCCAAGTCCATTTAGTCATCCCTTATAATTTTGTTGAGCACAATTAGTAGAGATGAAAGAAACTCTAGAGAAGCATGTGAGTTGTGTGACATATGAAAAAAGGGCAAAAAGGTCTTTTCTCAGATTTTTGTTTTAACCCTAGTGGATCACCCTCACCGATTTTCCTTGTCCGTTCTCTTCATTTCTCGGCAACCATTCATCCATGGCAACAGTTTATTCACCCATCAGTTCACGACCATCAACTTCAATTCAAACCAACAGATTTGATACCCATTCTTCACTGCCACCTTCCTTCTCATCTGCCTCAGTTCCATGGCAACTCCGCGATGACTCTTCTTTGTATTCTTTCAAATTCAACTCCACAAACCCATCACAGCTTCAGTTCTTTCTTCTTCTCTTTTTCGCTGCCTGGTACAGCCATCTTAGAAAGTTCTCTTTAAAGAACCGACAGACGATGAAGAGTTTCTACTGTTGAAGATCTTCATCTTCATAATCATCATCACCAACTCCTTCATCCACATCATTCACAGCCCCAATTGCTGTTGAAAGACCCATCATCCATATCATTCGGCAGGGAGATTCATATGTAGTCGAAGTTGAGAAGCTGAAAACATGTTCCTCTGAATTGACTGCCCAACAACAAACCCAAAAAACAAAGGCAGACAAGAAGATTCATTCAAGTGGTGATCCTGTTTATTGAATCTTCTTGAATCAAAGTCATGTGTTCTGTCGTGAGATTGTTATTCTATAGAATGAATGGATTGAAATGGATTGTATGATATCTTGCAGGGAAGGAGAACAATGAGTTCGAAAAACAGAAATACATCTATCATATGGTAAACAAAATCAGGCACTGAAAATGTTTGTAGAGATGCCTGAATGGCTAATTCTTACAACCAAGTCTCACCACTAGTCCAATTTTACTACTCTTCGGTTTCTCAATTCCTGTAGTTGGCTTCTCAATTACTTTAGTAATATTAGCAACCTCCAACATCGTCTAAGATTCGATCTGGACATAATTCTCGTGATGTTTCTGGAGTCCCATTAGTTTTAGTTTTAACAAGTGAAATGTCATTCCAGTTTAATAATTTCTGCTTCAACAATTTCTTGTCCGATTCTTTCTTTTTCAAATTCTATTTCAGTTGCCTCAGCTTTGCACGCCCAAAAAAGAAAAATTATTTCTCGTTTCCATTATTACAGAAAACATAAAATATCGAGTTAAGATTGTTGGATAAAAATTATTCCTGTAACAAAGAAACAAACCAAAACACCAGAAGCTTCACAAATGTTAACGTTAGCGCAATATCACATTTTCAGATAATCACTCAAAACACAGATAAGAGGAGTCGCCTGTTCAACAGACTGCCCTTAACTCGATATTTTCCAGGTACACTTTAGAAAAGTGTTGCTATACCTTTTAGAGTTGGCAAATCGAATCCAGGATAAAACCACTTGATACCAACCCAGTTAGCAAGACTCGTTGGCCCGTTGTGAGCTTAACAGAAGAATAAGATAAAAATAAATCTAGTGCGCACAACAAAGCGAAAGAGGGGAAAAGACGACAGGATAGTAGCTGCGTCTGGGGTAAGTTGAAAATGAAAATTCTTTTTCTTTTATAGACAAATTTGAGAGAAGAGAATTAAATTGTATTTATGAAAAATCTTTTAATTTAATTCTCATTAATTCACATAAATAATAAAACGGTTTTTAATTCACATAAAGAATGAAACAGTTTTAATATTTATTATATGAATTTAAAATAAAACCATTAACTCTTGATAGGCACACGCTGGGCACACGCCGTCTCACGCCAAGCATACGACGGCTCACGCCAGCTCACGCAAAACACACGCAAAAAAACACACGCAAGCTCCGCAAGCCCGCGTGCATGCTTCGGTGCGAAGCACCGCACATGTATGAATTTGCCCACTAGCCCATTCCCTTAGTCTATATCCAATCCACACGTTTTTCCCTTAGAAGCAACTTTCGTGGTAATTAGATAGACTTCATCCTTGGTTTATCCCTGCGGGACAAACCAAAGGTTTCTCATTCACATAAAAGTGAAAATGGATTTTTTATTTCCACACACAATATAGGCTAGTGACCCTTTGGTCCCATCAAGATAATTTTTGTAACAAAATATTTTTTTATAAATAAACAATAAATTCATTTTTAATTCTAACATTAACTTGAACTTCCACAGTTTTCCACCCATTTTTTCCCCTTTTGGCTCAGACCAACCTTCTAGTTGGTTGTGTAGAGAGTCTTTATGAGTTGCAAAGGCAGCAATCGGTGCGACTGATTGGCCCCCAAATAAATCACGTTCTCTATGAAAGGTATGCAGCTGCGGCTTCTCTTTTCAGTTGCTTCTAACACATCTTTGTGTGGCCACTGGCCACTCCAAGCATAAGATAAGCCCAGGTACAGTGCACGCAACCACTATATACTAGGCGTACCCATCACACTAGTCGTGTTTAAAGTGCAATACGTGTCATCAGGTAAGCCAGTTTCACAGCAAACAGACCATAAATAGAAACTTCGAGGTTTTGATATACCAGTTTTTGTTAATTTTTCACTTTTGAATTGTCTGTTCAAGATAAATTCGGCAAAAGAGAGCAAAGAGCCGAAAACTCTTCAATCTTATCTACTGAAAAAACATGACATCGTGCCAGCTCAGATAGTACAAAACAAAAACAAAAAAGAAAGTGAGAAAATATCTCGAATATTCGAACAAATTATCTTGCCCCTCATCTTCAAAGATCCATCCTCCACGTATTAACTGCATTTAGCAGGATATTCTAGTGATCCAATCCTCATTGTCCCACTTAAGTAATAGAAGCAAGAAAACTAATAGAGGATATTCAGGATAAAAACCTAACCCATCAAAGATTCTTACGCGACGCCCCGACCTCGAACTTCTGTTTACCGTTTGATGATTTTATTTTCTCTGCCCTTTTTTCATCTCATCCATAAATTAGTTTCTTTTTTCATTTTCTTCTTGCTCATCAAGTTTATTCTATTTACCATATTCCTTATTTCTTTCTTTCTTTTATCTATTTTTCCAATTCCCCATTTTCTTTCTATAACAACGGACCTTTCAATGTTCTATTTCTCTACATATAAGACCTCTTTTTATATTCTACTTTAATCAGACTCCAAAATCAACCTCATTACCTTAGTCAAGAACTAGAAGAAACTATGAAAACTTATTACTCAGAAAAAATGAAGAAATTTCAAGATTATATGAAGGCCCTTGAAGAAGAACGTAATAAGTAATAGAATGTAATTTAAGATTACACTTCGTTTACACTTCGTTTACACTCTGTGTATGTTAGCATATCCAGAGTATTTTGTCCTGTGTATGTTAGCCTATGTGAGCTGGTCAAAGTTTACGTTAGCAGTTAATGCTCTATGTGTACGTTAGCTAGAGTTAGAGAGTTTTTCAATCTGATAAAAAGGAAAGCGTCCTGTGAGAATCATGTTATGAATGTTTTCAGTTAATCAAAAGAAAGTTTCTGATTCTCTTCAAAGAACAAAAACAAGAAATCTTGTTCTTGATTTATATTCTTCATTTTCTTGTTTAATCAACAATCTATCATGGTATCAGAGCCATATGAATTTCAATTTCTAATATCTTTCAATCTTAAATCAGATTCAATCTTTTTTTAGTTTGACATGATTCGTGAATTTTCTTCTACAATGGAGAATCCAACTTCAAATTCAATAGCAAAAGTTCCTTTAAATCAGTTAATAAATCTCATCTCTCTTAAACTCAGAGACGATAACTTTCTCACTTGGAAAAATCTTATGCTTCCTGTCATAATAAAATTGAAAATTATGAAGTATCTTGATGGCACTTATCCTTGTCCATATCAATATACAAATCCAAGAAATCAAACTAATGGTGTTGAAAACCCCCTCTACTTAGAATGGATTGATGAGGATTCTACAATCACTATGTGGATCAACACCACAATCTCAGACTCAGTAATTGCTTACTTTGCTGCTGCACCAACTTCACATCATCTCTGGACTAATATTGAAGAAAGATTTGCTCGCTCCTCTTCAACTCACTCAATTCAATTATGCACAAAGCTTCTAGCTATCAAACAAGGTAACAAATCCATGTCATCACTAATTGATGAAATTAAATCTTTGTCAGATCAACTTGCTGCAGCTGGTGAATTTGTATCAGATAACTAGATAAGGAATTAGTGGTTGTCACATTATTTTCTTTAAACTCTGATTATATTCCTTTTGCTATTTAATGAGGCATAGATACCCACCCATTTCTTGTATTGAACTTCACAATAATCTACTTAGTGAAGAAGTAGTAATTAGTCAAAGAAACACTGATCTCATTACTCATTCTACAACTCAAGCCTTTATTGCACATTTTAATTCAGCAAAAACACCTTTTAGAGATCCTAATTCAAGATCCAAAGGTTATTCACATTCATACAACATAGGGAATACTTCTCATCCCAATAATGGTATTAGATCTGGCAATTTTTAATTTGGCAGAAGAAACACATACTCAACAGGCAGAGGTTCTGGATATAAACCTTTTACTTCTTTACCAAAAGCTACTATGGACACTCAACAATCTACATCATCATTCTTAATCTGTCAAATTTGTGGTAAACTTGGTCATAGTGATTTAGAATGCAAAAACAAGCTTAATTTTTCTTATCATAATGTCAACACTCCAACTCATCTGTATGCTATGTTGGCCTCTGCAAATATCATGGGAGAAAATCCTTGGTATGCTGATAGTGGTGCCACCAACCATATCACTCCAAATAAGTCTGAATTGCAAGCTAGTATAACTTATGAAGGTCTTGATAAAATACAAGCTGCCAAGGGTGAAGGAATGTCCAGTACTCACTCTGGTGACTCTTTAAAATACACACCAAATTATCTCTTTAACTTGAACAATGTTCTTTTGGTACCAAATGCTGCTCAAAACTTGCTTTCTGTACACAAGTTCACCTCAGACAACAATTGTTCAATAACCTTTAACTCTTTTGGCTTTTATGTGAAGGACTTGTCAACTGGGAAGACTCTTTTGCAAGGCCCTCACAAAAATGGACTATATCTTATCCATTTTTTGCTTCAATCACCACATACAACTGATTCTGCTGTCACAACATCTATATCTTCTGATGTGGCACAAAAGACTAGCTCATCCCTCATTCAAAACCATGCAATTTATCTGAAACCTTCTGTCTTTACCCTATGTTGCTAATAGTTCTGTTTTCTGTACTACTTGTTCTTAGGAAGAACACAAAAACTACCCTTTAAGATGTCCACCACTTATAGTTCTACTTCCTTAGAATTACTACACATGGATCTATGGGGTCCAAGTCCTGTAATCTCTTTGTCTGGTTACAAGTACTATGTTGCAATAATAGATGATTTCTCCAAGTTTTGCTGGATTTTTCCTTTATATCACAAATCTGATTTCAAGAAAATTTTCTTTGAGTTCAAAGTGTACATTGAAAAACAACTGCAATTCTGTAATAAGACAATAAGAACAGATGGTGGAGGTGAGTTTCTACATAACCAGTTAACTTCTTATCTAGCTCTCCATGGTATCAAACATGAGCTATCTTATCCGCACACACCTGAACAAAATGGTGTAGCAGAATCCAAACACAAGCATCTTGTTGATATTGGTCAATCTGGTCTCAGTGATGCCTTTTGGGTGGATGCTTTTACGAATGACAACTATACCATCAACAGATTTCCTACTAAATCCATTGGCTATAAAACTCCATTTGAGGTTTTGTTTCATCACTCCCCTAATTATCATTTCTTGAGATCTTTTAGTTCATTATGTTTTCCATGGCTAAGGCCTTATGCAGCTCACGAAATGGCACCCAGAAGTATTTCTTGTGTCTTCATTGGTTACTGTTCATCTCAAAAAGGTTATAAATGCCCGGATCCAATCACTGGCAGAGTTTATGTCTAGGCATGTTACATTCAGAGAATCTGTGTTTCCTCTCAATACATCTTCATCTCCATTACCCATTTTTACACAAGCCACTTCTGTCTCACCAGATCATACTTCAACTTCCACTGCAGTTGTAACTACTACAAATGTTATTCACTCTGATTCACCAGTCCCATCCCCACCCTCTTCCACCTCATCTGATATCTTATCACCTCATCTTTCTTCTATCATTTCCAATACTCATTCTATGCAAACAAAAGGCAAATATGGTATTTTCAAACCAAAGACATATTCAAGTAGATATTCCTTTTCTGCTGCCATTGCTGCTCAAATTCCTCCCCTAACTCCCACCTGCTTTAGTCAAGCAAACAAACACCCCAAGTGGAGACAGGCACTAGTGGATGAATATAATGCTCTTCAGGATGCTAACACATGGTCCAAGGTACGCTTTCATCCTTCTATGAATCTTGTAGGTTGTAAACGGGTATTCAGACTTAAATATAATCCAGATGGTTCTATAGCTAGGTATAAAGCAAGACTTGTTGCTAAAGGTTTTCATCAACAGGAAGGGTTAGACTATTCTGAAACATTCATTCCTGTGGCTAAATCTACTAGAATTAGAATTCTCCTTTCAATTGCAGTCAACTTTGATTAGTCTATTACTCAACTTGATGTTAGCAATGCCTTTCTTGATGGTGATATTTCTGAGGACATCTATATGTCTCAGCCCCCTGGTTTTATTGATTCAGACAATCCAACACATGTGTGTAAGCTTCACAAGTCCTTGTATGGCTTGAAACATGCTCCAAGAGCATGGTATGCTTAGTTGCAACAAGTCTTACTTTCCTATAAGTTCACTATGTCTTCAGCAGATGCTTCTTTGTTCATTCAGAAAATTGGTTCCAGGATTACCTTTATTCTGGTGTATGTGGATGACATCTTGATTATAGGCATCTCCTCTTCTTACTGCTCTGAGTTCATCCTTCAACTACAAGAACATTTCCCTGTGAAGGATCTTGGATCTTTGTATTATTTTCTTGGACTTGAAATCAAAAGAAACTCCACCTGTCTTTTTCTTTCACAAACTAAATCTGCACTAGATATGTTGGAGAAGCATGCTATGACTAGTGCTAAGCCTTGCTCCTTTCCAGTTCCTGCTCTTTTCAAGCTATCATATTCCACTGGTGAACCACTGTCTGACCCTACTGCTTACAGACCCCTAGTTGGTGCCTTGCAGTATCTCACTTGGTTCAGACCAGAGATTTCTTATGCAGTTAACTAGGTATGTAAACACATGAAACAGCCTACATCCACTCACTTGATTGCATCTAAAAGGATTTTAAGGTACATTAAGGGAACTATTGATTTTGGAATCCTATTTACAAAGGGCTTAACTGCAGTATATTGTTATAGTGATGCTGATTGGGCAGGAGATCATGTTACTCTAAGAAGCACTGGAGGCTATTGCATCTTTTTTGGATCTAATCTCATATCATGGTCTAGCAAAAGGCAAACTACTGTTGCCAGATCTTCTACTGAAGCAGAATTTCGAAGTCTGGCAAACTCAGCTGCAGAGGTACTTTGGGTCTGCAAGTTATTAACTGAAATGCATATTTTCCTGCCTTCTGCTCCTTCCATTCTTTGTGACAACATCAGTGCAATTTCTTATTCTTCCAATCCAGTTTTTCATACCAGGATGAAGCATCTCTCAGTTGATTATAATTTTGTCAGAGAATTGATTCAATCCAATGCTTTAAAGATTTCTTATATTTCTATTATTGATCAAGCAACTGACATCTTTACAAAAGGCTTTTCTGGTCCAAGGTTTGCATTGTTGAGGAACAAACTGAGTGTGCAACCTCTGCTTGCCACATTCAGTTTGAGGGGGGCTAATAGAATGTAATTTAAGATTACACTTCGTTTACACTCTGTGTATGTTAGCATATCCAGAGTATTCTGTCCTGTGATGTTATCCTATGTGAGATGGTCAAAGTGTACAATATCAGTTAATGCTCTATGTGTATGTTAGATAGAGTTAGGGAGTTCTTCAATCTGATAAAAAGGAAAGTGTCCTGTGAGAATCATGTTATGAATGTTTTCAGTTAATCAAAAGAAAGTTTCTGATTCTCTTCAAAGAACAGAAACAAGAAATCTTGTTCTTGATCTATATTCTTCATTTTCTTGTTTAATCAACAATCTATCAATATGCAAGTTTTTCATCGTGAATTACCTCTCTCGTTAGACCTCATCAATCAAGGTACTTACAAATCATTCATTCATTTTTTTTTTAATATTTTGTAAGATGTTTCGTATTCTGATTTTTTGTTTTTCTGTATGTATAGCGATTTGTAATTGCAGGCAACAGCTAGAGAGCAATTCAACTAGTAATGGTATGGATTGTGAAGAGCAGACAACAACATCAAGTGATGAAGGCAGTCCTGTTCTAGAGGAATTTATACCCTTGAATAATAGTATTTGTTCTTCACATTTCAAAAAATTGTTACAAAAATCATCACCTCCAGAGATTGAAGTTTCAAAATATAAATTAGATTGTTTGAAGTTTGTTCAGCTATGAACCAAAATCCTGATCCAATTCTTAAAGAGGTAACATTGACATAAATAAACTAATTAAATTATTATTAATATATTACAATCAAATTTGGTTAATTTTTAAGGATCTGATCGATATATTTACATAAACGATTCTTCGCCGAGAAAAATAACACTACCAGCTCTTGAATCAAAGGAAAATAGTGATCAGCTTGCATCTCTTCCGTTCCGTAGACATAAAACTAATCAAACAGTTTTAGCAACACCAACATCAACCCCGCCATGTTCAAAGACAACAAGTTCAACAACGGAAACAAACAATAATAGTGATTCTAATTATAATAAAAATCGAAAAGAAAAAATGTAGACGAAGAAGAAGATTATAAACACGAAAGAGAAAAACAACAAGGACAATCTTCTTCTTCTTCACTTAGAAAAACAAGACGATGTTGGTCACCTGAACTTCATAGAAGATTTTAAGTGTTCTTCAACAATTTGGTGGTTCTCAAAGCAACAATTTTAATTTGATTAAATTAAAATACTGGAGTATTTTTTATTTTATTTTTTGAATCCATAACTTTGAACTTATTTTTGTAGTATTGATTTATGTTTCATTTGCTACTCCAAAACAAATCAGAGAACTAATGAAAGTTGATGGACTTACTAATGATGAAGTTAAAACCATTTACAGGTATGTTTAGTTTCCTCTTACTTCTTTTTTTTTTTGCATTTATCAGCATAAATCATTTTTTCTTAACAAATTGTTAATGCTAATTAGGGTTAGGGTTTAAAGGCTTGGATTTATTAATTTAAGTGGCAAACCGACTAAGCTAACAGGGTGTGGTGTGTCTGTATCTTATAAATTTGATTGTATATTCGTTTTCAGATACTATGTGATCCCTTACAAAAATAACAATTGTTTGCGGGTAGGGTTTGGTCCTATTTTTCACATTTAGTTAAGTATCCAATTTTCAGATCTTAAACGACCTAATTGTAGTAGTGTCTAATTTTTAATTAGATTTTTTTCTTCTTTTTAATTTCTTATTTGTTTGGTTTTTACACGCACTCAAAAGTTTGTTTTTCTTTAATGCAACAGAAATACAGACTACATACAAGGAGACCAAGTCCAGTGCACAACAGTATCAATTCTCAACCACCACAATTTGTAGTAGTAGGTGGTATCTGGGTGCCACCACCCCAGTCACTTACTGGTGAATCTACAACCCAAGTCACTAGTAATAATAGAATATACGCTCCAATATTTGCACTTCCACACCAGCTGGGATCATCTTCTTTTTTTTCGCAACAACATCAGCAGGATATGAACTTACAATTTGCAACGACTCCGCTGCGTTCCGACGGCAGAAGTACTCGAGATCAGGAACACATTATTGGAGATAAAAATGATCATGATGGCAATGTTCATTTAATCTCTCCTTCAATTTCATCATCTACTACTTATACTTCGAAACCTGCATCCTTACCTTTATAAAGCATTTTTTAAAAAATTAGCAACGTGAGATGAAATAAAACAATCGAATTTTTCCTTAGCAAAATTATCCATATACTTCTTTTTACCATGGATTGAAAGAAAATACCATTTTATTTTTATTTTTATTTTTTTTGTTAGTTAAGGAGTTGGCTGTTTTTTATCATTTGTAAAATTTTGGAACTTCTATTATTTATAAGTAACTAGATTTGTATCCGTGCTATGCAGCGGGTATAGTTGCTTGTACCTTTTTGAATCTGTTATGTTTGAAATCTGTTTGTATCTTTTTGAAATACTTTCTAACCAAGTTCTTATGATTTCATTACGAGGAATTCCACAATTTTCCAACGCTAATCTCACTGAATATAGTATTGGCAAGAGATTGAGTCTAAATTCCGAAAGAATGTTTTAAGATTAAATTTATCCCATACAAATAAAAAGTATATTTAAAATAAAACAAATAACGATGATAAAATTGATAGTTGCCCGTACCCCTATCCGTTAGATTCACCTCTTTTATAAAATAAAAAGCATATTTAAAATGAAACAAATAACGATGATGAAATTGATAGTTACCCGTACCCGTATGTGTTGGATTCACCTCTTGTACAAAGTTTGGTTAGTTAGAAATCACAATGAATATACATATTTATTTATTTTTATCTTATTTAAGAATATAAATTTAATGGTAGCCGTTTATTAAAGATGATTAAACGTAGATTGTCGATTTGCGGCGTTGTCCACCCACTGTAGGTGACGTTGACCCGGTACAATTAAGTATTGAGTGTAAAGGAAGTGTAATAATTTTAAAATAAAATAGCCAATAGGAGAGTGGGTTTCTTTAACCCCTAAATATTTGCACCAATCAAATTATGCCAAGTGTCCTTATCAAAACTCTAGTTTTACAAAAGCCACAAAAGTCTTATTTCGACAAATAGGAAACAAGGATTTCCTTACCGTTCAACGTGAGAGATTTATTTGTCTAGGCCTTTAAGTCTTTAGATATCATTTGCCTTTGAATTTAACTATAACTAAAAAGCAAACAAAAAAAAACAATCCATCCATCCAGTATTTTTGTATCTAAAATGTTACTTCCATTGTCCTGTAGATAAACTCATTTTCTTTTTCTCTTAAGAAACATAATTGTTTTACTCCATATTTTCTTTTTCTTGTTTTGTAAAAATATGTCTGAAAAGTATAGGCACACAAAGCTAACCAGTACAATTTTGTTACATGAAACTTGACTGATATTTACAGCTAATACACTAGAGGAATTACTATGGTAAGGGGTAAATTTCAAAACTACAATCCCTTACGCTTTATGCTTACAAATAACAAACCATTATGGCAATCCCAACATTTTTTTTCAGATATTTAGTATTAGATGGTGACCAGCCGACAAACCATTATTTTTTTTATTTTTTTTTTGAAAAAGGAACTACATTAAACAGACTTAAATAATATAAAGAGGGAGTACTTTTCCAGCTATACAACTAGGGGGCCTATGATCCCAAATAAAATCTAGATGCTGCTTTCTAGCTAGCTTAGCCAGAGCATCTGCTGCCCCATTAAGAGTTTTATTTACAAACTTACAAGCAGAGCTACTAAACATACTTAATCTGTTTTTACAATCCCTGATATAAGAGAAAAGTGTCCAATTAATGGAGGATGGATCTCCACTAACAACACTGACTAAAAAAGGTTATCTGAAACAAAAGTTGTGTTCTGAAGTTGCTTATCTTGAGCCCAACTGATAGCACAAATTAGAGCCTGAGCTTCTACCTCTATCACTGAAGATGTTGTTGAAGTCTAACATCTGGCTCCTGCGAATCCTCCATTAGGGTGAAAGCCAACAAATCCACACCCTGCAAATATAAATGTTTCCCCAAGAAAGCATACACAAAAATGACAGTGTTATTCATGTGTTAACTGCGGAAATGAGAAGTAAATAAATGCTTAGTAGTATTAATGGAACCAGAGAAGCTATTAAGTTTAAGATAAACATAAAATTGTTGGATTTGTTCTAAAGTTTCTAATTGCATTTGAATCTTCTTAATTGTGATCACAGAGCATTGCTTTTTATTTTCTATGCTTGCACTGCAGCGAGCTTTCCAAATCTGCCACATAATAGCAATAAAAAGATTCCGGGTTTTGAAATCATTATTTAGGAACAATAGCCAAACTCTATGGATATAAGTTGAACCATATTTCTCTAGCAAAACTACAATGGAAGAATAAATGATCAAATGTCTCCACTTTCATGCTACAAAATAGGCATAAAGCATTAGAAACAACTCCAATTCTAAACAAATAATTTTTCAAATGAATGATATTATGTAAATATTTCCATAAAAACAACTTAAACTTTGGAAAAGTTTGCATATGCCACAACCTTAACCATTGTTTTTGTTGATGGGATGTAGCCACATAATGATTTTTGAGAAGCTCTTCATAAACAAATTTTGTAGAGAACTCTCCTGAGTTTGACAATGTCCATCTAATACAATCTGTACCAGAAGATAAGAGTCTAATCTTTTAATATTTGGCTAATTTGTTCATTAGTAAAAAGTTCAGCTAAACCAGATTCCTACCATTCATCTCATAGGGATTTATCAGTTGAGATACTTGAGTGTAGTCCTGCAAATGATCAGCTGTAGGTATAACAAGGCATTGTGTTGCCTTATCAAACCAGTTGTCTTTCCAAATACTAATGTCCTCCCTTCTATCTATTTTCCATCTATAATATTTTCTAACCATATCTAATCCATGAGTAATGCCTTTCCAAACCCATGTGCCTTTTTTCCTACGAATATGGTATAAAGGATGATGTTTAGGAAAATATTTTGGTTTAAGGACTTTAACCCATAAAGCATCTGGTTGTTTAACCATTCTCCAAGCCATTTTTGTTAGCATAGCAATATTAAAGTACCTTAGGTTTTTGAATCTCATACCTCCTTGCCGCTTGGGTAAGCATAAGCTTTTCCAAGATTTAGGGTTTAGACCCTTCTTTTTTGGCCCATGCCCCTACCAATATCTACGCTGCATGATATCTAATTTCTTAAGAATAAAATCAGGCAAAGGAAAGCATGTCATTTGGTACAAAGCAACAGAGTTTAAAACTGATTGGATTTGGATAATTTTTCTTGCTTGGGGAATGGGTTTTTGTTTCCAACCATCAAGCTTAAATTGCATCTGCTGAATCAAAGGATGAAAACATAAAACTTTTGATCTATTCAAAACAAAGGAACCGATAGATAATTATCAGAAAGTTTCATGGAATTCATTTGAAGAAAATTAGTGATGGGTGCATAAATTATATATATTTATCCCCTAATTTATATTTGTTAGTACTTGTATTTGTGATAATACTATTATTTTTATGTTATTATAGGTGGTACACCTGAATCCCAGCACTACAATTAAAACAAGGCTAAATGAGGGAAATTTTGATGATACTTCGTTAAAATCCAATTTGGACTTGCCGAATAGAAAGACAGAAACGTGAGTTCTGTATGTGATACTTTCTTTAAGTTTTTACGGCTGGTTCTGGGGTCCGGTGGATCTGAGGTAGTTGGACAAGGTCAGACTGTCTAAAGAAGAACGAAGTGGGAGATTTTCTTTGGTTTCTGTTGGCTAGACGTGGCTATAAAAAAAGACTAATGGTCGGTGTTAGATGGTGGAGTTGACATTGGCTAGGAAAGTAAAATGAAAAGCGGGTGAGATAAGCGTCAGACGAGGTCAGATTGATTGGACGTGGACTAGGCAACTTTCTTATAGCCTTCGAGTTTGAGAACCGAACAAAAGGGTGGTGTTGTCAGGAAATGAGGTTAGAAATAAGTATAAAAAGAAGAATGAGATCAGAAAGTGGGGGATTCTTTTCACTCGGTTTTGTTCTTTTTTGTTTGCGGAAGAAAGTTTATGTGCTCTGGTTGGAGGCTGAGTTCGGTGGTGGAGAGGAGCGTCGGAAAGAAGAAGACGCCAATTTCGGTTCAATCTTTTTCATTCTATTTTTGTTATTTATTTTTATGAGTTTTGAGAAATACATAACAATTTATTGGTAAACTATATAGCTAGGGTTCTATGTTGAAACCACTTCGAGTTTCAGACCAATTGAATTTAATTATTTGGTACTAGACTATTATGATTTGAATATAATTAATTCTTGATTCTTGTTTATTGATTAATTGATAAAAATAATTGTTGTTTCACCGGTTTTGTACAATACAGTAACCTCTGTGCATAATATTTACGTCACAAATATATTTGTATCATTATTTGACATGTGCTTGGATTAAATTCTTTGATGGGGTATGCTTATAATTGCAAGTACTGTTTGTGAGCCAATATTTAGTTTCATATAATTTTTTTGCTAGCGCAATTTGTTGGTGTATGCTGACACATAGAGCTTTTGATGCGCCATGCTTAGGGTGTCCCAATGATATTTGTGACTCTAATATATATAATAAGTGATGTCGATAGAACGAACAATAGATAGATATTCAGGAATTATGTTTAATTTGAGTAATTAAATAGAAATAGTGGTGGATACTAAAAACCCTAGTTATTGATTCTCCCTATATATTTACTTTATTAGTTTAGTTTAATTTAATTGTTTCATTTGCATTATTGAAAGAATATCCAAAAATATAATTCTTGGTTATTTGATTAAAAATATTGATTACAGTATTGTCCCCGTTCCCTGTGGGTTCGACCCGTATTTGCTGTTGTCGACTAGTTACATGTCGTGCGATTGCGGTTATTATAAATAGGTTTCACATAATCCTATCAATTAGCTAGGTCAGTTTGCTTACTTCTAGGCATTTTTTAATTAAAAGCAATAGCAATTTTAAGAGGATTAACTACCTGGCCCGAAGCTCTACTAAACCTTAGTAAGAGATCTAGAGCATATCTTAATTCAGATGGTTTAGCACGAAGAAATAATAAAACATCATCAACAGAAGAAAAAAAAAAGAGAAATAAATGGACCAGACTGAAATGCTTTGACTCAATGAATAAACTTATTAGCTTCATCATGTGAAAAAAGGCGAGATAAAGCATTTATACATATTATAAATAAATATGGGGACAAGCTATCACCTTGTCGAATCCCACAAGTAGGATGAAATGGTTGACAAGGGGAACCATCAGAGTAAGGAAAGGGATGTTGTACTAATGCATTGCATAATCATATCACACCATTGTTTATGAAAACCAAGCTGTGAAAGAATATCAATGAGAAAATTTCATTCGATTCGATCAAATGTGACATGTCTATTTTAGAGCCACAACTCCGAATCTATCATTTTCTTTTTCATAATATCTAACAGTTAATGGGCAATGACTACATTATCTTGTATATTCCTTCCTGGGACAAATGTAGTTTGATAGGGAGAAATTAACTTAAACATATTATTCCTACCTGGGACAAACTGATCTGCTGAATCAAAGGATGAAAACATAAAACTTTGATCTATTCAAAAACAAAGGAACCCTGATGTATTTATCATAAAGTTTCATGGGATTCATTTGAAGAAGATTAGCTAAGTCAGTTTGCTTACCTCTAGGCATTTTTTTTATTAAAAGCAATATCACTTTTAAGAGGATTAACTACCTGACTCAAAGCTCTATTAAACCTTAGTAAGAGATCTTGAGCATATCTTATTTCAGATGGTTTAGCACGAAGAAATAATAAAATATCATCAACAAAACAAAAGAAGAGAGAAATAGATGGACCGGTCTGAAATGCCTTGACTCCATGAATAAACTTATTAGCTTCGACATGAGAAAAAAGGAGAAATAAAGCATTTATAAGTAGGATGAAATGATTGACAAGGGGAACCATTCAAGAGTAAGGAAATGGATATCGTACAAATACATTGCATAATCATATCACACCATTGTTTATGAAAACCAAGTTGTGAAAGAATATCAATGATAAAATTTCATTCGATTCGATCAAATGCCTTAGACATGTCTATTTTAATAGCCACCGTTCCGAATCTATCATTTTTTTTTCCATAGTATCTACATTTCATGGGCAATGACTATATTATCTTGTATATTCTTTCATGGGACAAATGCAGTTTGATAGGAGAAATTAACTTAGACATTAAAGGCTTCATTCTATTGACCATAAGCATATAAATTATTTAATACGTACAATTGCATAAGCTAATAGGTCGATACTCTAAAGGAGTAGCTGGGAATTCCACTTTAGGAATCAAAGTCTGAAAAGTATAATTCAGATATGGGCTTAGTTGAGGGTGTTTAAAGAAATCCTGAACTAAAGCAACGATATCATCCTCAACTAAATTTCAATTATGTTTATAAAGTCCAATTTGAAATCTATCAGGCCCCGAAGCCCTCCAAGAAGGCATTTGGGTTATAGTTTCTCTAATTTCTTCAACATCTGGAATTTTTAAAAGCAACTCATTTTCAGTAATGCAAGGAGAATTCATGTTCAATAGGTCTTGATCCTTATAAGGATTAATAGTAGTAGAAATATGTGAAAAATGAGCAGTTAGCAAACTTTCTAGTTCATCTTTTTCCTTACACCACATACCTAAACTATTTTGGAGGAAAGCAATATGATTTTTTCTTTGCCTAAAATTTGCTCTAGCATGAAAATACTTTGTATTCCTATCTCCATAAGCAAAGTAATTATCTCTAGAAACTTGTCGTATATGTTGATCATAGACATCATAATAATGAGAAAGTTCAAGTTTCAATTGCTTATATCGAGGAGTTAGTTCATATCTGACATTATTCCTAGCCAGAGATAACAATTTAGATTTAAGATGTTTAATCTTCCAAAAGAGGCTTGACTCCAAACAATTAAAGCATGTTGGGTATTCAGGAGTTTAGATTGAATAGATTCATGTTGCATGTTATTAGATGGTATATTTCAAACATCCCTAATTACATTTTTATAATCTTTAAGCCAATGTTCAAATAATCTAAAAGGACAAACCATAAAATCTAATATATATTAAATTTCGTTTTAATATCGGGCCAAATATGTAACTATTACTAAATATGGGGAAAATATGTACTTGGATAGATACTAACGGGATGTTTGTTTTTTTTCTAACTAAAGTGATTCGTATGGATCTGATTTATTTGAATCTAATTCATTACATCTAACTTAAAAGTAATAAAATTGTAGAGTTATAGAAAAAAAATTATTCCATTCAAATATATGCCCAACAAATCTGGTACAAAATGATACCTGATTCAAATAGCTCAGAGTCAGATGTATGACCCGAATCAGACGTCAGAAAAATAAAAAATAAAAATAAAAAACGATCTGGCTTGAGTCAGATACCGAATCAAATTCAGATTACGATTCAGATCTAATAAACATGGTGTAAGTCTCTTGCTAGGCCAGATACAAAGAGAAAGCATTGTGGTTCACTCTTTGGCTAGATTGTCGGGAAATTGGCCATATTTCATCCAAGAGCTAAGCCATGGCGCGAAAACCTTGTAACCGTCATTATGCGACAACTTAGTTTTCGTTTAGTTTTCTGCAATTTGTTTGACCCTTTCTATATATAATCTTAAAACGAGTATAACTTTCATGTACATGAAATTAAATTGAGTATATGTCTCTTATATACATGATCTTGGAACGAGTTTTGATGGACAATTATAAACTTAATGGTGATATTATAACTCTGCATACAATTTTTATGAGTTTAGAAAGTTGGAAAAGTTGAACGAAATAAACATGAAGAAAAATATTTTTTGTTGTTGGTTCTTGATGAAGAATGAGGTTCTTGACGAATCATGACCTTAGAAAAGGTGGGTTATCGTTGAATTCAAATAACTAATAAGTTAAATGACATTATAATCAAAATATTAACTTTTTGAAAGATAAAATTTTCATCTACAAGGAAAGAGTACTTTAAAAGATTGTAAAATAGAGAGGTAGATTTATAGATCAGAAGAGGTTTTGTTGATTGAAATGGAAATGTTATGATGTGATTCTTGGCCAATTTTTTCTTTGGATTAATTAGTTTCCTCAAAATTAGTTGCAGAGAGTCCTTTTGTCGGGAAGAAGACGAAGAAAATAAAGGTTAGGATCTTATGTTGTGGAATTGGTCAAGTTCCTTTGACTTAGGCGGCAACTCACTGTCCACCGGGTAGGGCTACACAAACCCGACCCAACCCGTCGATCTAACCCGTACCCGCAGATTTTTATTCGCATCTGACCTCATCCGTCTGAACTCGGATCGACTATGACTCACACTTTTAGATATCTGTCTTATAACGGGTCGACTACGATTAACATCTTCACCCACCCGATTTCACATGTCCACCCGCTAAAAATCAATACCACTTAAAGCAACTTACATCTGTTGGATAAAAAGAGATAATCTCTGTATATCCACATAATCCAACATCTAAAAACTGATGTCAGATGAAATGGAGAGATTCAAAGGACCCAATTTTTTTTTTCAGTGCATGAAAAGTGGTATTGATCCAAACATGCAGGGCAAAAATCAGATCTTACCCTATTTTTAACATAAAAATTCACCGTATATAAACGATATATGATCATTGGTTTGAAACCTCATGCGTTCTCAACCTCACTGTTAATCATAGGAAGAACAAAGTAAAATATTCTAAGCTAAAAAAATTTGAGGTTAACAGAGAAGGTAAGAAATTACACAAACTTCATTCATCTTATATATCAAAGGTGTCTCGCGGCAGTAGAGTTGAACTGCTACTGGTTACTAAGAAAGTTCGAAAGATTACCGTTTTTCTGATGTGTGTATATAATAAGGAGTAAATTGACCCGGCACTTCTAATGATGGTAAAAAACAGTCAAGTCATGCCAAAATTTTGGCAGTGAAAAAACAAGACGGGTCACCTGCATCCACCCGCATGCAACCCGCCTTAATAGCGGATCGGGTCAGACCCGACCTGATTTTCGGCGGGTTAGATATGGGTGAAAAAATCTTTCATCCACCTTAGACGGGTAGGATGGAGGGTGAGGTTAAACCCGACACGTTGTGCAGCCCTATCCGTCATTAATATTTACGCGAAAACTAAATATAGCCAAGGACCATGCCGGTTGATTTTTTTTTTCCTCCTCTTGGCTTAGCCAGATTGTAAGGAAATAACCAAAAAAATCAGCACCATGGTGCTTGCTCTAAGAGCAACACGTGCTAGTTTGGAATAAAAATTTCTAGCTTAGCTTTGAGCGGAGAGAAATCAACCACTATGGGTTTGATTATGTGGGGTCGGAAAACTAAGTTTCCACCAATTAAAAGTTGGCAGAAACTGAGGATCCGACATATGTATTTTATATTAGACATATCATAAAATTAACTAATTTATATGTAAAATTGGATCCATTTTTTTGTTTGTTCGCGGAAACTAGGTTCCCACGGATAATGAAAACAATGTTTTCGACCGCTTAGGCTAAACTACAGCCTACAATATATGTTCAACATGCTAAAACTTAAGCTAAGCTATCTACTATTCCCTCTGTATTAAAATATCTGTCATCTATTCTATTTTCGTCAGTTCTAAAATTGTGTCAAGTTTCTGTTTATAGTCGTATTATCTCGATAAATTTTTAAATATATTCTTGGATCTTTTATACTTATAAACTTATTAATAGGACCCATTTTAAAATCTTAAATAATATGTGTATGATTAGGAAACAAATATGCAAATATCTCTCTTGCTTATACATTATTCCTTTTAAAAATAAAAGTATATTTGACTACAATCTTCTCTGGTTTTTAATTTTAATAACAATATAATATTTAGTAGGGATAATTTTAATATTCGGTTATCTTGATAATTTAATTTAGTCAAAGCAGATATTTATTTTAAAACAGAGGGAATATAATATGGAAAAAGTTAACCCATAGTAGTTACTTTTCTTCACATTCTAGAGATAAGGCCACAATGTCGCCATCATAATGCTTGCTCTTTGGACAATTTTTTACTCCCATAATACCTAGTATTTCCATGCTATGTGAAGTTGGGCGGGAACCCTCCCATGCTGCTTGCTCTTATCATTTCCTTATTGGATTAAGTTGTGTCTTTTTAATGCTCATAAAAACATCCTGATGTGTAATACAGTAAGCACTGATATACAGATGATAAAAGTACAACGCCAACCTATCAAGAGACCTAAAGATGAGAGAGTAAATGAAGCAAATATTCTTTTTCAAATCGATTTAAACTGTCTTTGAGGTTATTATTCGAAACTCTTGTTTTCATTTAGTTCAATTCACCATCTGTTTTTAAGACCAACAGATAGTTTACGTTCATCATTTATTTGGCCAAAAGATAGGTTATGTTCATCATCTTTTTTGTTTTCTAAATAATTAACAATATCCTTTTAGGTCACACATAGTATAAAATATTGAAATAATTTATTAGGTCTTTTTTGTTTTCTAAATAATCTCTTTTCACATATACATGGTACCCATACTGTTAATGCATCTCCTAGAAAACCTCCTCTAGAGGGTATAGTAAAATTAATATTGACGTATCATTTGATCATAAATCTAACTAATTTGGTACTGGTCTTGTTATTCACGCAGGTGAATGTGGAGGAATCAGGGGAAGCTATGCTGCTGGAATCCTAAGCTCATAAGCAGGTGAATATCAAGCTATTCTTACAGCATTAACATGGGCAAAAGAAAGGAACTTAGACAAAGTTCATATAAAAGCTGATGCCACGCTGGTCATTTTTTCAATTACTGGGAAAGAAATGTTAATACAATGGGAGAATAGAAACCTGAAGGAAATCAAGCATTTAAGCTTAAATTTTAATTATTATCGTTTTTTTGTTACTAGAGATGATAATCAGGTTACTAATACGATTTCAAAAATTAGTTAGAGAATCTCCTACTAGTTTTGCAAGTTATAATAACTATTCAGCTGATGTATGTAGTCTTCTGATACAAAATAAAAAAACTATTATTCACTAATTAATAAATTCCAATTCTTATTAAAAAAATAAATAATAGTTGGGGACTATTTCTAAAATTATAATTGATTTTCCGTAGCAAAACCAAAAATGTTGTACACTTTCCTAGTTCAAAATTTTGCCCATGCCAAATGCAGAAACCCACTGTCATTCAAACTCATAACACAATCATATAAAGATAAATATTTATATTATTAAGATTTAGGTGAAAAGAAAAAATAAATAAAAAGTTGTCATATGGCGGATAAACACCTAATTTACAAAAGTAGGTGTACTCTGGATAGTCTAGCACAATGACAGGTCAGAAATTTATTCCCAGTATTTGTTCATCTAATGCGTATGCATTTTGAAAAAACCTAGTATGTTCTTTTTTTTTTTGTTAGTTGATAGAAGTAAAATGATGTATCCAATGCCTAAACTTCGTTCCATTGTAGCTTTTACTTTGAAGGCTGATATAGGGGCTCCCATATCAATAGAGGGGCTCCCAGTTGAGCCAAGGTGACCCAATTTTACGATAAGGGATGTCCTAGGGGTAAAGTTAAATGTTCATTTTACCCTTTACCTAATAAAAAAAAGATAAATTTGTCCTTTAATTAAAAATTTTCCATCTCCTCCATATCTTCTCCTTCTCCATTTTAATCAAATTTCTCAATCGAATCAAAATTTTATCGCCGATTAAACTCCCAATTTCCTGATGAAGAATACTAATAAATGTGTAGAAAGTAGTAGTGATGACAATCCGGATAAAACTAAATTACA